>OX155978.1:9697853-9710353 GCA_944548615.1 Micropterix aruncella
TTGTTTTTTTTTGTTTTGGGTATGTAAAATAAATTTAGTCTTAACAATTAATATTTCAAAATGCAATACAGTGGTTATTCAATCTACTTCTAAATTATTCATAATTTCCTGGTTTCTGGTTCCTCATTATTCGTCTGACATCTCTGCCTATGTGTAATAATAATTACGAAAATAAATGTAATTTAAAAAGAGCGTGCCCTGTGCATATTTTGAGTTTAATGTTGATTCTTACAATTATTGGTTAATATTTCTGAGGATGGTAAAGTAAGAATACGTAGTTTTCATAATCTGAAAAATACAACATTAAATATGTAGTACACTGAGACGCGGCGATCAAAAAAATCCAAGAAAACTAAACTCACCGCAACAAAAGTAACGAATGAGAGTGGAAAAATCTTGCCAGCCCTGAATTGAATTGGTCTGTTAAGGCCTTGCATCATAATGAGAATATTTCGCATATGGTCCTTTTTGTTAAGGCTCTCATACCAATTCAATGTATAAAGAGTGGTCGCCAACGTATCATGCTGAATTTCAATTTTGTTCCCGCAATAATTATATAGAAGCAACTCGTTTGTCATCAGAAAGACGACTATTACAAATCCAAATGTGTCCAGCGACAATGTCATCTGAGAAAAAAAATATTCATTTATATAAATAAAAATCGAATATTTATTGTAATAAATTAATTTTATTACGCATACTTACAATACTAACATAGTACACCGAGATTGCCAAAAACAAAGTAGTTCCACCCAGCGATACTAGAGTCGCGAATACAAACAAACTTTCAAATTCATCGAAAAGTCTAGAAAAACATTAAAAGTTATTACTCTTCAACACTTTTAAATATTGTCAGATAAGTTTTTTCTGAAGAAAGGGATTGGAAGAGTATTGCACATAATCCCAAAAGTACTTTTCATGCCGTTTCGCTCTTGTATAATTTCGATTGGAGTTTTAAAAAATATCTAACATAATGACGAAAGTATTTTTAATTAAAAAACTCTATTTGAATCAATAACACTAATTTCCATATCGCACAGACAAATGCACCGGTCTTCCGCTTTCGTTAGATAGATTTGTATCAGAACACTTTCAGGAATATATGTTTGATGCCAAATTTAAAGGCCTAGTTTTACCCAGTCTCATGAAACACTTGTACTTCCACCAATGAAAAAGTAATGCTCATATGTATACAGATTGTAAAGTAAGAGTTTTCCAGGAATGACAAATTAAGAGCGTTTTGTTAGTATATATTGTAAAATCGTGGGAAACCCCTTTGAAGAAATAATATATTACTTTTGGTTTCTACGATATTTTACTTTTGGGTGCTACCCTTAATTATGTGCCTTGAACAATAATCCAAAATAAAAGATTAATAAAAACCAAAAAACAACTAGAGTTGTCAACTACAACGGGCGAACCCGTCACCTCAGGAAGTTTTAACGATTAGTCGTTCTGTCTCAATGAAGTGAGCGCAGAAGACTTGGACAAAAACAGTCCACCGTCAAGCTCCGCCACATGCCCGTAAGAGACCAACGCCTTGACCGCGAGATAGCCAGGAGTGTTACCCATCAGGCTTACACTCACGCCCTTACTTCCGATTGCGACCAGATTACTCCAGTCTCTCGATTGGTTACGAGTTCGAGGTCGCTGCGCGGTCCTCTCCCTTACGAAGCGGGGAAACGGTGAATCTATCGCGGACCACGGCATCCTTTGCCCGGCTGTTCACACAGGATCGGGTAGCCGATGGTCGTTTCAAGAGCAGTCGCCGTAAGGTCCGCAACCACCTCCGCTCTATAGGAAACAGTACTGCTTCCAGACTCCCCCGACTGTTAGTCAGAGTACACAGTCGATTGGCTTACACCGAAACTAGCCCTAAGGCCAGAGTTCTGCCCGTAGAGGCCTCCGGATGGGTGTTGACCCGTGAGTGTGACCAACCCTGAACAGAATGGGTCTTCGTGGCCAACTCAGCAAGGGTCCATTAGCTCCCAAACCAAAAAACAACCCAGATATCAAATCAAATCTACCAAAGCGTTTTATTATTATTATTATTGTTATTATTCAACTAGCAATTCAGTAGTTTCGTCTGCCATGTGACCGCTGACCACAGGCAGGTTTTTTTGAAATACTACAAGTTAGATTCCTTGTACGATCACAAAACACCCCGGGCCCTATTACTCTGTATAATGGCCCGTATTCCGTTTCTCGTAGGTGCCTAAATTGGGGTCTACAAAGGCGCTAAAAGGACGCTTAATTTTGAAGTGACGATTTGGTATTCCCTTTCATGGGTCCTAACTGGCGCGTGCTTATGTAGATATCATCAGGTGCTTAAATTGACGTTAAGCACCGTCGAGACCCTTTTTGGTATTCCGTTTCTACAACTGTCATGGCGGATGGGTCTTGTTCGGGGTCTTATCTAAGAACGGTCTAAAATCGATCAGTCTACGTATGACAGCCGTGAAACTTGTTTTTGCTTGTGATTCCGAAGACTTTACGTGTTGTAATTTTCAAAGATGTTTGCTCAGCATTGGCTTTTAAATGGAAGAAGCGATGAGGAGCGCAGATTTTCGTAAGTAATCGTTTATTCATATATATATCTTGCCCTGAAAATCCTATGTATTTTTTTTGTAGGTTATGATAAATCTCCTATTTATTATATCATTTTATTGCCATTTTATTTCAAAACAAACGAAAACGCGAATCGACACAACACAAACACGAAACGGCGCGGCGCGCGGAGAGCGATCGGGCGACTGACCGGGCGGCGAGCTGTCAAAATTAAGACCCCGCTTTAGAACGGCCATAGACAAAACGGAAATTTTAAGATTTAAGACCGGTTCTTATTTTTTGATAAAACGTAATACCAACAATATAACGAAGGTGCTTAAGTTCTTAATTTTTAGCACCAGCTTAGTTTAAGACCGCGAGAAACGGAATACGGGCCAATGTGGGTCGTAAAATATCGATAGATACCTGAGTATTTCTTGATGAAATTTTACGCATTTTACAAGATTATTATTTTTCAAGTTGTTGTTCAATTCATTAAACAATCCGGTCGTGGCAAACATCAATCCTAGGATAACGAATGTTGATATGAAAAATAATATAATCCGAAGTAATTCTATGATTATTTGGTATATGTAGACGAACTCGTAGCTGAAAAAAGTGGAATTTAAAATTATAATTCTAATTCCTTCAAGGCTTGCTGGCCTTTGCGCCTTGAGTTTGGCCGACTGTCCCTCAGGAAAAGGACTTTCGCCCTTAACCCTTCGAGTAGCGGCATAATTTCATGGCAGACTGCGGTAATTTATTGGAATTTCTTGCAATATCGCCGCGCTCGACAAAAAGTATTATAACTATAGAACTACTATAGTAATCATATAAATAATAACTGTGCAATAATCGCATTGAAATTTTGTATGTATAATATTATAATCTAATTTTGTAAAACAATTAGATAATTATGAATAAATATGAGAAAGTCGAAAAAGTAAAAAAACGGCATTTCTAACTTGTACCGGTCTGGAAGAAAAATACGAAAACCTATTTAGAAATTGTAAATACTATCGTGATTCTAATTCGCTTCTCTATCAAATGTAATATTTCGTTTTGCTTATTTAAATACAAAAATATTTCGATATTAGCTCATAAAAACCAATTAAAATTTTGATGATTTCTCGAAAATAAAAAATGATGATGTTTGACAATATAATTTTACCAGAAATATCCGCGAAATGACGCGCGAAATTATTCTAGCGGCCGTCTATGTATCTATGTTAAAAATGAGATATTTTGTATGGATTTTAGGATGCGTCTGAATTAAAAAATAATATTACTATGCGCTCCGCCAATATTGATCAAGCCGCCAATATTGATCGTTACGTAGTCAACGGTGTTCTGATGTGCAACCAAATTGTGTCGTTACGTAGCCGAAGGGTTAACCCAACAACAATTAAATAGTATAATGTTACCAGTAGTTTGTTTCTCATTACCAAAAAGTTGGAATAGCTTGAAGTTACGCGACAACTAGGGTTGTCTGGTGAAGTTTAGTAGACCAGTAACTGCTGGTAGGTTCGATCTTTTACTAAAATAATATGAAAGCATGGCCTATACATGGCCTATACACGCATACACACATGGCCTATACACGCTACAATTTAAAAGATAATGGTACTTTTTTTAAATTATGAGAAACCTCTAATTTATGGTAAATATTTATAATGTGTTTATTTTATTTATTTGCTCTAATGCGTTTTTACAAGCCAATTAATGTAGGTAAGTGTCGTTAAAAAATATACAAAATGAAGTTGGCCCATGACGTTAAAAACTTGCCACATTAATCGCATTAAAAAATTGTACAATATTTAAGATGTTCTATTTGGCAAAATTATATTGCCATTATCATTATAAAACAACTTGGGTTGTCGACTACAGCGGGCGAGCCCGTCACCTCAGGAAGTTTTAATTTTTAGTCGTTCAATCTCCCTGGAAGTGAGCGCAGAAGACTTGGGGACAAAACAATCCACCGTCTAGCTACGCCACGAGCCCGTAAGAGGCCAACGCCTTAACCGCGAGTTAGCCAGGAATGTTACCTGGCGGGCCGACACTCACGCCCTTACTTCCAATTGTGACCAGATTATTCCGATCTCTCGATTGGTTACGAGTTCGAGGTCGCTTGCGCGGTCCTCTCCCTTACGAAGCGGTGAAACGGTGTATACCGAATCTATCGCGGACCACAGCGTCCTTTGCCCGGCTGTTCATCCAGGATCGGATGGCCGATGGTCATTTCAAGAGTAGTCGCCGTAAGGTCCGCAACCACCCCCGCTCTATAGGAAACAGTACTGCTTCCAGACTCCCCCGACTGTTAGAGTGCACAGGAAGCTAACGGGCCTATGATGAGGAGGCCACGATGACCCATGTGTTCAGGGTCGGTCACACTCACGGGTCAACACCCATCCGACGGCCGCCACGCACGGAGTGCGAACCTGGGTAGGACACTGGGTCAACCAGTCTCCCCTGGGAATCAAACCTCTGGCGCTCCTGGACGGTCTGCGCACCGAGCGGCGCAAGCCAATCGATTGTGCTCTCCGACTAACAACTTGCGGTGTCAACTACAACGGGCGAGCCTGTCACCACAGGACGTTTTAACGATTTTTTCGTTGTGACGCCCTGCAGTGAACGTAGAAGACTTTGGACAGAACAATCCAACGTCTAGCTGCGCCACAACCCGCAAGAAGCCAACGCCTTTACCGCGAGATAGCCAGTAATGTTACCTGGCGGGCCGACACTCGCGCCCTTGCTTCCAATTGTGACCAGATTTCTCCGGTCTCTCGATTGGTTCCGAGTTCGAGGTCGCTTGCGCGGTCCTCTCCCTTACGAAGCGGTGAAACAGTGTACGCCGAATCTGTCGCGGACCAAGGCGTCCTTTGCCCGACTCTGAACCGGGATCGGATGGCCAATGGTCATTTCAAGAGCAGTCGCCGTAAGGTAGGCAACCACCCCCGCTCTATAGGAAACAATACAGTTCCCAGACTCCCCGACTAACAGTCGGGGGAGTCTGGGAACTGTATTTTTTCCTATAGAGCGGGGGTGGTTGAGTACCTTACGGCGACTGCTCTTGAATTGACCATTGGCCATCCGATCCCGGTTCAGAGCCGGGCAAAGGACGCCTTGGTCCGCGATAGATTCGGTGTACTCCGTTTCACCGCTTCGTAAGGGAGAGGACCGCGCAAGCGACCTCGAACTCGGAACCAATCGAGAGACCGGAGAAATCTGGTCACAATTGGAAGTGAGGGCGCGAGTATCTCGAGCCCGCCAGGTTTATTCCTGGCTAACTCGCGGTAAGGCGTTGGACTCTCACGGGTTGTGGCGTAGCTAGACGTTGGATTGTTATTGTCCAAAGTCTTCTACGCTCACTGCAGGGCGATGGAACGACTAATCGTTAAAACGTCCTGTGGTGACGGGCTCGCCCGTTGTAGTCGACACCGTAAGATGTTAGAGTGCACAGTCGATTGGCTTACGCCGCACGGTGCGCAGACCGTCCAGGAGCGCCAGAAGATTGATTCCTAGGGGAAACTGACCATAAGGCCAGAGTCCTACCCAGGCTCGCACTTCATGCGTGGAGGCCGTCGGATAGGTAGGTGTTTTGTTTGTTTGTTTGAAAAGCTTTATTGCACACACAAAAGAATACAATGTGGTGGGCCTATTGCCAAGTGGCAATATCTACCGACCATACCGCCAGGGTTATTGTGACTGAAGGTTTATGTGGGCAAATAAATTTACTTTATTATCTATACTAATAATAAATCTGTAAGGGTCGGTCATGGAGTAAGTTAGTTTGTTTTCAGATATATTGTGTTTATAGGCTCAATATATGATACTGATACTAATTTCACGATTTTTAGAATTTTTTTCTGTATGTGTGTATGTATGTATGTTCCTCCATAACTCTTAAAGCAATTATCCGAATTTGATGAAATTTGGTATAAAAACATATAGACATCTGGGACACAGGATAGGCTATTTAAATTCTAGCTCCAGTTATGATAAGACGTGGCCCCCATACAAACCTAATTTATTTTTTCGAGTATCTGCATGTTTAGCTGCTTATTATGTTGAATGAGGTGATTTTATTCAGATTTTGTTTACACTATTATAATCAGATACATCTAAAAGAAGAGTATGCCAAAAATCATCGCTAGAAGTAGTAAAATGACGGAGTACTGATCAAAAACTCTGATCGCATTTTCGCCTGGCGCGCGGCGCGTGCGAGTTTATGACGCGGGGCGCGGGGAGCGAGTGTCTATAAATACGGACCAGAGCGGGGGCCCGGGGGCGCTCGCCATATAGAACGCCAAACTCGACCTGCACGGACGTGTCGCGTGTAGAGCGCGGAGCGTGGTGTTTCGTATGCATTGTTTCGAGCGAACGCTATTTTTTTTAATCTGTTTCATCGCTTTGGGTTTAGTTAGCATTTTTGTTTAGATCTACATATGTATGTTCATTTGATTATTGATTAATATACTAATATTATAAAGAAGTAAAGTTTGTGTGTTTGTATATTTGTTAAATTGTAAGGGTAATCTCGGGATCTACTGAACCGATTTTAAAAATTCTTTCACCAATAGATGTTCCTATGTAGGTACCTACTTAGGTATTTGGTACCTACTTAGGTATTTTGCCTAACTGCCGGGAACGTTTTCTAGGGTCTTATTTTATTTAAATTTTTCTTTCCATTACCGGATAGTAGGTACCTATGTACTTGAATGGTTTTTTATTTGAATTGAGTTGATAGCTTTGTGTTTAGTTTAGTTAGCATTTTTGTTTAGTTCTATGTAAGTATGTTCATTTGATTATTGATTAATTTTAAGTGCAATAAAGGTGTTATTGCGAATATATATTAGGCAATAATTTTTACTTTCCATTACCGAATAGTACCTATGTACTTGACTGGTTTTTATTTGAATTGAGTTGAATGTTCGTATTAATTTCGTAAGTATGTAGTTTATTCTGAAAGCATAGGTACCTTAGCTAAAATGAAAGAGTAGGAATAATCTATACTAATAATCCTAATAATGTGTGATAATTTTTAGGATTTTTTTTTATACAATGCCGCCAATTAGGAAAAGAACTAATCTCAAATCTGTGTCTTCAAAAGCGAAAAAAGCTAGACTCGCGAGACAGTCTGAAAGTCAGCAAGAAAGAGATGCACGGCTACAATCAAATCGCGAGCGGAATGCTTTGTCTTTAGACATGGAGTTCTCGCAACAGCGAGAACAGAGGTTGTCGGTTATGCGTGGTAACACTTTCATTATGTAAAACTGTTACTTCGGTTAATGAGCTGATCGCCCAAGTTTATCCTGACATAGAAAATCTGTCTAGCAAGGAAAGCTCTTGGCTCTGCGAAAGAGCCATTCTCACCCCAAAAAATGATGAGGCGGTTGCTATTAATAACGCAATTTTAAGTATGTTCGAGGCCCCCGAAATGGTGTTCCATGCCATTAATAGGGTAGTTGATGATGGCGACGAGACTAACTACCCGATCGAGTTTCTCAACTCTTTGAATGCTCCTGGACTTCCGGCACATACGATAACGTTAAAAGTTGGTGCTCCCATAATGTTGCTGAGAAACCTAAGCACCCCCAAGCTATGCAACGGCACCAGGCTTCTGGTGAAGTCGTTACAAAGAAACGTCATCGAGGCGACCATACTAACAGGTTGCGGCCGAGGGGAAGACGTGTTCATCCCGCGTATCCCTCTCATCCCCAACAACTACCCGTTCGAGTTCAAGCGTGTACAGTTCCCTGTGAGCGTCTGTTTCGCTATGACTATAAACAAGTCGCAGGGACAGACGCTCCGCACTGCAGGTGTAGATCTCCGCACGAGCTGCTTCTCTCACGGACAGCTGTATGTTGCTTGCTCAAGAGTGAGCAGCAGTAACGATCTTTACATCTGCACTCCCCATAACACAACACACAACATCGTTTACAAAGAAGCGTTACAATAAGATCATGACGACTGCTACCACCTTACCATATGATTAGCATCCCTTTTAATCACGCAATAAAAAATGTTATTGCACTTAACCCCTCACGTTGCGAGGTAAAAACTCACCGCGCCCAAAAACATCACTTTTGCGCGCGACATATTCGCGCAAAAAATCGACGCGAGTCAACGGCCTTGAGAAAAACGATCATAACTTATAAACCACTAATCGGATTAAAAAAATATAAATAGAAAAATGATCGCATTGAAATTTGACATATAAAACATTATAACCTTATCTCGTAAAACAATTAAGATAATAATGAATAAATATTACAAAATTGGCAAACTGAAAAAACTCGCCTATAAAATCATTTCGATTTTTTTGTAAATACAGTTTTTGTAAATATCAAAAATTGTAAATACAGTTATGTTCTTTATTAAATGCTTTACCAAAACGATATTTTTTTTTTACTTATTTGCATACAAAAATACGGAAAAAATATTTATTTATTCAGCCAAGAAAAATTGTATGTATTCTCGTAAAAAAAAATTTTTTTAATTTTTAATTTGTGACTACTTATGGTATTTTTTTATATGAAATTCTTTCAAAATAACTTTATTACTACATCACTTCTTCTTAGAAATCACACCAGAACTTTGAGCTTTGTCTGATATTATAGAAAAATCTAAAGTTTTGAGAGTTTCCGACTTCCGAACCTAATAATAAACTTTGAATGCCCATAATATAAAATTCGTTAGATTTTTTCAATTATATTGTCTTATCATAGACTTATTATATGTCTAATAACTAATTACTATACTCCAAAGAGTCACATTTCATCGAAAAACTACGGAAAATCGCACTTTTTTCTCTCATAGTAATTATCAAAACAAGTTTCATTTTCGCGAGCCATATTAGAAAACAACATATAATGTTCAAAATACGCCTAATTATGTGATAACTTAGGATGTAAATGAAGCAATACCTATTTTATTAGTAAATTAAAGCGACATTACGTCATGTTTCGCGATATAACGGGATATTTCACAAACATTACAAAATAAATACGGCCATATTTCGCTCGCCGTTTGGTTTTGCCAATGTGTTTTCTTCGAAAATTCGTGAAAAACAGCAAATGGGCTGTGTAAATTGTTTAATCCTAAGGCCTAAACTACTTAAAAATGGAAATTACTTACTTTTATCCGGTATGCACTGCACTTATATACACAAAACAATTCACAACACAACACGTCGCGGAATTATACGCCGCCGCGAATGGGCAGTTCGCGACTGTCGTCAGAAATGAGGTCATCGATTTTGTAAGGGATGTAGTAATTCATATTTCTAACATCGCATGCGGCAATCGAGCAATTTCATAGTGTTGCATATTTGGCTATATTATGGCATCATTCGATAGAATATACAATCGCATTTCGAAATTTAAACGACATTTTCTTGAGCGGCGAGCGCGATATCCCGTATGGGATAGTTTGGATTTCAGCCGGCCGCCATACATATCCCGCAAGGGATGTTAAGTGCCGAGCGGGTTAATGCTTCGTAAAAATCGAAATGTACGCGAACGGAGTCGCGGGCACAGCTAGTTTACAAATAAATTTACAAGTGACCCGTGAGTGTGACCAACCCTGAACAGAATGGGTCTTCGTGGCCAACTCAGCAAGGGCCCATTAACTCCCATCATTATCATTATAAAACAGAATACGATTTCTATGTATCCTTCCTTTCTAATACAACCCAAAGGAATCTTAGGTAATTGCCAAGGATTAAGTTATTACACTCGCCCATCCGGAATTCGAAAATAAAATAAAAAATTGGTTATCGAGTCATGACAGACTAACCATACATCAAATGTTAGAAATTATAGTTTAATGAAACTTAAGTGCACAATTTATTAATATATTTTTAAATATGTATGTCGACTATGTATATTTTAACATTGATCTATCTACCAAAAATTATTTAACTTTTTTGTTATATTGTTTTGGCAATAAATTGTGCTTTTTGACTATTTATTTTTATATTAAATATATAATCAGTTAAGATATATTAAAAATTAATTCTTTCTTTTCTTACTTATAAATTTATTTTTCTATTTATTTTAGTTTCAAGACTATTCTGTTTGTCATTCTTTATTTATTCTATTGTTATGTACCATTTAATACCGATTATGTAATGGAATTACGTTTAATTTATTACATTATATTTGTTTTTTTTTGAGGACTTAATTTTAAGGCAATTTATTTTTATTAGCATCTTGACTTACTAAAACTTTTACGTAATTTATTGTAATATTAGAGTTATGTCCACCCTAGAACGGGCTAGTCCCAGTTAGGTGACAGAATCAAATAAGCAAAGTTAAGGTTTTGCCATTCGGTTTCTGTTATTTTTGTAAGCAAAATCAATGTTTTAAAGTAATTAATTTTTAAATAAAATAAAATAAATAAATAAATAAAATTAATAAAATTAAATGTAAAGCATAATTTGGTGAACATTGCAATAGTTGAGAATTTTCCAGAAATATTACCTTGTCTTATTACAAGTTTTTGAGATGATAAGTAGTTGCGAAGCTGCGACAAGGCAAAAAATAATTGACCTAAGGTAGAAAATTCTCAAAAATTTGCCAATATCTCGAATCCAATGAATCCGAATGCCAATACCGAAATAATGTCAATACCTCGAAAACCATAGGGATTTTGTAGAGGTCATGTTTTCAAATGGTGGTTGTTTGTAATTTACTATCAGTTTCAAGTTCTACAAATATTTACCAGTCTCCCTGTTAATACCTATATAAAGTTGTATCTATAAATTGATATCACAGAATCGATTACTATTTGGTCCAAAAAAAAATATACTTTACAGTTCTAAACTTACAAGTTTCTTAAATTATACCTCGAAAATTTATAAACCAGTTTATGAAGCAGTGCATTAGTTTTGGATATATTTACAGATAGCCAAACTATCAAGACCCAACGAATCATTCAAAACAGACTTTAAATAAGACACAGACTTCAATCGATTAGGAGTCAGATTTTTTTAGAATGGATAACCTAAAATTGAATCATGACATGAAAAATAATTTTTCGAACACTGCACCTTTTATATATATATATATATATATATATATATATATATATATATATATATATATATATATATATATATATATATATATATATATATATATATATATATATATATATATATATATATATATATATATATATATATATATATATATATATATATATATATATATATATATATATATATATATATATTTAAAATAAAATTAGTAAAAGCTACTTAAAAAGTAGCGAAGGAAATCCCAGGTTGTATTGGGAAATGTTTATGTTTGAATGAGATATACTTACGGATGTGCACGACTTTCGACAGGTGCAATGTAAGTTTAAAGGTCCTTTTGCAGTCGACTAACGATCACTATTCATCCATATATCTCATAAATAGGGCTTATCCTTATGCAACACAAAATGCCTTCAAATGAGACGAATTAAGCGAAAAAATAAAAAATTAAACTATTGATCATTTCGGCAAGGCCGTTTTATAAATGAAAGTGACATTACGAAATAATTCAAATTTCGAATGCCACTAACATTTAAAATATGATACAATTGGCTGAGTTTGTTATCAACGAGCCATTAAATCGAATTAAAAATAAATAAAAAAACTCCATATGCTCAATGAAATGAAAGAAGAAACTTAAATCTTTATTTCTGGCAGAGAAGTTTATAAAAAAGATTGTATAATGTTATCAAAATAGGGTAAACCTATATAAAATTGTATAATATTAAAAAATTGTAAAGAAACATTGTAGAAAACAGTATAATATTGTTATATTTCATAAGGTTTGTAAAGAAATCCGTTTATAGGATCATGTTTTTATTTAAAATAAAATTAGTAGAAGCTACTTAAAAAGTAGCGAAGGAAATCCCAGGTTGTATTGGGAAATGTTTATGTTTGAATGAGATATACTTAC
>OX155978.1:9715353-9826974 GCA_944548615.1 Micropterix aruncella
GTATCAAATGGCATTGGATATAACGTTTGTTGGAAATATGTACACCATTAATTAGTAGTCTAATAGGGTATGACAAGCGACGTCACGACGTTACACTGGTAAAACGAATGCACAATATAACCGTGGGAAAGTGAATAAACGCAAGAATACTATAATAATCGACATCGATATTTACATTGCAATCGGATGATGCTGCAGAGCCGTCTTTAATTGGCGCTCGATATTAATTGCCCTCACTTTCGCTGTCGGCGCTCCGTATCTGAAAGTTATTATTTTTTTTTTATTATTTTTATTTACATATACATTTAAATGCATGAGCACAACAAAAAATGAATTGACAATTAGGCAAATGCCGTTGTATGCTAGAAAATGAATTGACAATTAGGAAAATGCCGTTGTATGGATTTAAAAAGTTATACACATCTGTCTGAGCCCAGGTTACATAGCGCATACATTAAACGCAAATGATTATCTTTCTATTATGCTAAGGAAAGAGCAGCCGAGCCCGCCTTGCTAGGCACCCCTGTGTTAAGGCGAGCTCACATCGGGAGTCACACTAGAGTGCCACAGTTGTGTCAAAGAAAAATTTAGGATAACTTTTTTTTATTATTTTAATTTTAATTTAACCTTAATTGTACCTTCAGGATACCTCCGTCCTCCCGACTGGTTACAAGTCCGAAGTCGTTTGCGCGGCCTCTACGTGTTGTATTACAGCGGTAATTCAATTAGAATTTATCGCGGACCTGGGCGTTCTTTGCCCGTAGTGCCACACGGGATCGAGTGGCCCAAGGTCATTTCAAGAGTGGCATGACAACAGGTCAACATCCACCCCCGCTGCTTAGGAAACAGTATATTTCCATAGTCTTCCAACTCCTTCAGCAATTAGTCAGAATGCACAACCGATTGGCTTCGACGAACGGTGCGCAAACCGTCCAGTGGCGCCGAAATGCAATCCCGCCGGGAGAAACAGGTCCACCAGCTTTGAGGCCTGAGACGCGCGAGTCTTACCCGGATTAGTCTTTCACACAAGGAGGCTTCTGAATAGGAGCTGAATCGTGAGTGCGCCGATCCGAGAACAAAGTGGATCCTATATTTCTTTCGTATTCAAGATATGGAAAGTCGGCGATAGTGTTATGAACGAAAATATTTGTAGGTTTGAGGATTTGCTGACTATAAAATATATCCAATTAGGTATACCTGCTATGCAAATTTCAAAATCGACAATGTAAATAATGGTCACTCTATAAAGGTTGCCATTTTTCTTTGAGAGATTATTACTTTTTATTCACTTTGTTTCGTGCCCTATCATACGTTTTCTCTTTTGCGCTCTTTGCAACTAACCACTGATTAGATATAGTATTTACTAGTAGACATAACCTTGTCAGCTTAACTCATGGTTCAGCTCCCATCCGGTAGCCTCCTCGAAGAGGGACTAACCTGGAAAGGACTCTGTGAACCTGCCTTCGGCTGTAACACCGATCGTGGACAGGTGGAATCAGAAGTTTCAATCTGGGGGAATATCGCAGGCGGAACTGGGCGGTTTGCGCGTCGTTCGGAGTCAGCCATATTCTGTGTACTCCGGCGGATAATAGGAGGAATCTGAAAAATGTTTCCTAAGCAGCTGGGATCGTTGTTGACCTGACATCACCTACCTCAGAAACGATCCGTTGGCCATCCGATCCCGTATGATATTAACGGTCTAAGGGGTCCGCAAAAAATCGACCTGAATTACCGCTAACATCAGATAGTAGTCGCAGAGGCGAACTCGAACCTGTGACAAGACTGGAGAATATAGTAATAATTCCAAATCTGGAAGTAAGGGAGCGAGGTCGGCCCGTTGGTCTCCTTCCCAGTGCCTCGCTTTAAGGCGTTGCAATTGCGTCGTTCTAGTTAAACAGTAGATTGTCTCTTGTCCCCCGAACGACCTGATGCTGAACTCCCTGGGGTTCAGGGTAGCCCGTTCTGTCTGTCTCCCTCAGTTGTATTGGATACTAGCTTACCCGTGCACACTTCGTTGGGCGGTAAAACTTTTTACCTGTGATGAAATTATGAGTGTGGTTCGGTTAGTACTGAGTGCTATGATTTATTTCCTTACTGCCAAAAGAAGGGTTATATTTTTACTGCATATGTATGTATGTATTTGCATGCCAATTTGACTATATTACCGTTATTTGTAAGTGTCTTCTTGTGAGTGTCTTATTTGTGAGCGTATTATCTCTTTAACTATTTATGCAGCAAAAGGGAAATTATATGCAGTAAAAGGGAAAAGTCTTTTGTTTTAAACGCTTGAGACGATAAATTTACTTATTTTGATAAGAATTCATAATTGTTGATAATATGACCAATAAACATGACCTAACGATTAAAATTATTTTTCTAATATAAAATATTATTTTTTGTGGCTTAAATATAAAAGTTAGACATATGCTGTCGCTGACTTTTTTGTAGGCATTATCAAGCTCTACAACTTTTCTCTAGAACTTAATCATATATCTGTCATCGTTAAGGCAGCGTTAGTTAGAAACGTTTTCGTTCGACCGCTTATTCTCCGACTTACTTTGCAAATCCGACTACCACGAAAAAGTCTTTTCATTTTTCGGATTAATATATAGCCTATGACACTCACAAGTAACGTGGCTTTCTATTGGTAAAAGAATTTTCAAAATCGGTTTCGTAGATCCAGAGATTACTTCCTACAACGTCACAAACTTTACCTCTTAGTATAGATAGATAACGGACATTGTGACGTGAAATTTTCACCTAGGAAAATATATTGCCATACAAATCTCATATTTTGATGGAGACAGCGGCTTTTGTTTGACTCATCTAATATAGCGTCGTTAAAACGGAAGATATTTTAGTACTTTAGAACATGTAATCAAATGAAGAACGAACGATATTGTCTTGACAATAAGAAAGTATAATGATAGCAGAGGACAAATCAAATCGGACATCATAATAAAGTGTTCATATGAAATCTTGACTCAACTATGTAATTGTATATTGTCTTCGCCGTATTATTATTGCCAGTCAGTCATTCTATCGGCAAACTGTGAGAACTACCTTCACTCTTCACAGCTGACGACGATTGATCTGATTTGGGGGGGGGGGGGGGGGGAGCAGCCTGATTGGGAATTTCCCGGTAATGCATTACGGACTTCTCATATTCTTTCCAAATGCTTTATCATCATACCTCCCGGCAACAAACTCCTCTCTTCTAAGAATAGGAGAGCATTGTGTGTTTTATCTCAGAGATAGATTTTTTATTTTATCAAGTTAAAAACTGATTTTAAATAAAGAATGACAAGGGAGTCTTACCTTATTAGAAATAGTACCAACAGCAAAAATATGTGGTTGTTCACTATTATGTCTTCTTCTTCTTCTTGTTGTTGCTTTATGGCAATCACCGATAGTCGGTGCTTTTCTGCCAAGTCGTTTTCGGAGGGCATCTAAGTTAGTTTGTTACATGCACAGTTACATGTATACGACGGCACAATACTGAAACAAGGGATACTTATTTATAGAAATGTAGGTACATATAGCATAAAACATTCTTATTGGGGATGATACAAACAAGGTAAGGGTGTGAAATATGTTATTACACTATACATAAATATTATTAAGGGAAATAGATTTACATATTACTTTATATATTTTGGGAGAGTTAAGGGATAACAAGTGGAGAACACATAGAGGGAGTTGGATGTTATACTTTATAAGGTCTGGGATAAAACTCGAATAATTATTGAGGATGGGACAGTTAAAGAATAGATGGTCCAGCGTGCAATCCCCGTGTCCACAATCGCATTGCGGAGACGCGAGAACATTAATACGGTGGAGATGCGATGGGATGGAGCAATGTCCGATCCTCATGCGGCAGATTATCGAAATCTCTTTCCGACTAAATGGCTGTAACATTGGCTTCGACCTGGAGAAGAAGAACTATATCGACTATCAAACTATGAAATGGGAGCAAAAAACATCCGTAAATCGCATATCCATGGAGGCGTCTGTATATTCGTAAAGAAATGTTTAGAGTATGTCGAACGACCGGATATATCGTTACTTAGCTAGGAATTTATATTTGAATATTGCGGAGTCGAAATTCCTAGCCATAATATAGTTTTAATTTGTATATATAGATCCGAAAGGGATTTTAATACGTTTCTTGTTAAATTTCAAAATTTTCTCGATTAATAATAATTCTCAATTAATAATAAATTCCAAATTATAATTCTCAATTAATGAAATATATTCGCAAAACCGACATTTTTAATGTTTGTTTGTTTTGTTTATTTGTTTGCGGGAGTTTTTAATGTTTATATCTCAAATGATAAAGTACATGTTAAGAGATTTCTAAATTTGACACAATTATATAATTAAAAATTAATTTAAAAATTGGAATTAGTAAGCAGGCAACACGAATTACACTGTCTGTAGGAACATGTATCGATAACTTCTTAACAAATGCGGAAACTTTTACAACAAATATTTATAACTGGGGTTTTCGGATCACACTTCTCAAAAGTTTAGCCTGGAGGTAGAAAATGTTAATAAAAATAATAATAAAATAATATGGAAGTTCAGAAAACGCATATACAGAAAATTAAATAATACCGAATTTCGTGACGCTATTGCCAATATTAATTGGTCAGACAATTTAAAAACATATACTAAAAATATAGATGAAAATTTTGAAGTATTTCGTTGGACAGAAAATATTCCGAACCAAACTTGTAGTACGAATTCGACCAAAAAAGCGAATTGGCTAACGAAAGTTCTGAGAACATTATGCCCAAATAAATGATTGCTTTTAATTTTGAAACGGAATGCAAAAAGTATGATAGTTTCTGATCATTACAAAAGATATAAAAAAATACTATCAAAAACTATAAATTGTGCAAAAAAGTTATATTATAAAAAAAATATTGAATAATCAGAGAACATAGTGAATTCAACATGGCAAGTTATAAAAGATCAGAGTGGACGATCAAAGTTTTTTTTAATAAACATTGAAAACATGCCCATACAATGCCAAAAAGAATAACGACAGAATTTAATATTATTTTTATTACTATTGGAAAAGATAAACAGAAAGCTAATCCTTCAAACGGAAAACAATTATTACCAATAAATAGCGTAAATAATTCTACATATCTAAATCCGGTTGATAAAAAAGAAATGTCTACTATAATTAACCCATTAAGTACCGAATTTCTTCTAAACTTGCAACTTGCATTTCGTGAAACCTTATAGCTTTCATATTATGAAAAAAATATGAAAAAAAATCATATTAAATAAATCAATAATTTATGACCATGTTTTTATTTGTTCCCAATTGGGAGCATTAGTACCTACTTATATAATACTGCAGTTACAAATGAGAGCTATGGTATTCCGTGAAACAAATGACCTTTTATTAAACGACACGAAACAGTTTATTAAAAATTCCGAGTCATAATAGTGATTTCTTTTCTTATTCTTTCTGTGTCCATGGTGCAAGACTCTGGAACGATCTACCAGCAAATATACGAAACTCGTCTTCTTTACCGTCGTTTAAGACTCACCTTAAGGATTACTACCTTTCTAACAAGTAACCAGTTCTTCCCTTTCTCTCCTCTTACTCTCCCAATTTCGTCTCCTCGGGCATTATTAGTTTTAAATTCTTCTACTTGTCTGTATGTTATGTAATAATCTTTATTTTCACAATCCGCGCATATACCACTGTGTTTAGGTAAGTTGTAAGACATTGCCATGTGGCAATAAGCTCGCCTTTTTGTATACTAATTAAGTGCAAATAAAGAGTTTATTATTATTATTACATGCATTTCCTTCATTGCTTTCTAGATTATCCATTGTTTCACACCAAACCGTGTGGGCTTTCCCAGAATGCATTGTTTCACAAAATGGCCTCCGTAGTAGGGTACCATTTGTTCATCTATGGATCAATACTTTGAAAAGATGTTTACTTTTAAGAAATTCTCATTCATTTTATTTATCAGTGGTTTTTTCTTCTATTTATTTATTTATTGAAGGCTTTGTTGTCGGCGTTATTCCTTATTTCGTCATTGTTGTTGAAGTGCAAGTATCGCTTTATTTCCCAAGTATCTGCTACGAGGCATACATTTTCTTAAGATATGCAGATCTTTATTATCATCTTCGCACCAGTACATATTATTTTGTGACAATGTATGGTAACTTGTAAATAATAGGATAACAATATTTTTATACTTTATATTGACTTATTACCATTTACAAGTTTACAATACAGTTGTCGCTTATACGCAATTACTAAAATCTAATTTAATATTGAACTGTCGGTTATACCTTATTACCATTTACAAGTTTATATTACAGTTGTCAATTATTCGCAATTACTGAAGTCAAATTTGATATTGAAATGTCGGTTATACCCTACTACCATTTACTATATTTATACAACTCTGTCGCGTATTCCGTATTCGCCGTACTCAAGTAGCTATTTAGCGAGTCGCTTATTATCATATAAACCAGCTCCGCGCCGGACGTTGCGTCTGCCATCCTCACAAGCTCCGCGCTGAATGCTACGTCTGCTGCCTGCTGGAACTTCACGCCGCCAGTCTCCGAGTCAAATCTCTTAGGAATATCGCTCCGAGATGTTTCCAGCACATCTTTTGCGACTTAACTCAACGGCAATGATTCACCTACAATGAAATTGTCCAACGAAATTCGTCGTTCAATCTTATGTTTTCCAACATCCGTTGGAAGTTCTTCTTGGTACATCTTCATGAACCGACGCTAACAACACTCAATCCTCCACATTTAGAATCACCCGTCCGGGAAGAAGTACTCTTATTTATATTATATGTCAGACTACGAGATAGCATTGTTAAATACCTTTGGTGATGCTGAAAGCTGATATAAGTGGGAGCCTAATGGAAATGGCAAGAAAAGGCATTTCAACGTTTTTAAAATGGAGATTATCTAAAAGTAAAGAGTATATACAAACAAAGAGTAATAATAATATCATTGGAGAGTCCATCAAAGAAATATATATTATTATAATAATTGACAAGGGACAGACAGTCCAATGAAAAAAAGAGCATTAAAAAATATTCGTTAAATAATGTATTTCAACATAAAACATGTGCCTAATTATTACATTGACTACGATTTAGTTTGATGGACACAGAGGTAATATTTATCAATACTAATATTATAAAGAGGTAAAGTTTGTGAGGTTGTAGGGAGTAATCTCTGGATCTACTGAACCGATTTTGAAAATTATTTTACCAATAGAAAGCCACATTATTTGTGAGTGTCATAGGCTATATATTAATCCGAGAAATTGAAAGACTTTTTCGTGGTAGTCGGATTTGCAAAGTCGGAGAAAAAACGAGCGAATGAAAAGGTTTCTTCCGAACGCTGCCTTAACGATGACAGATATATGATTGAGTTGTAGAGAAAGGTTGTAGAGCTTAATAATGCCTACAAAAAAGTCAGCGAGAGCATATGTCTAACTTTTATATTTGTCACAAAAAGTAGTTTTTCATATAAAAAAAAATAATTTAAATCGTTAGGTCACGTTTATTGGTCATATTATCAACAATTTTTAACCTGACAACTAAATCTTCTATTTTTATTTGTTGCTTCTAGGATTATATTGACTAGCAACTTGACTATTTTATTTATTTATTTATTTTATTTATCCCTAGTATTACATGATTAAATTTCCTATAGTATATTTTACATGATTTAGTCGTACATACAAAATGTGAACCCTGGAAATTTACTAAAGGTGCGGCTTCGGCGGGATTGTTTCACCTCACTAGGCAGAGCCTGTATTGAGGTGATATTTAGTTAATTTTAATTACTACTTCTTATTACTGGCTTTTAATTTTATTTTTATTTTTTAAATTATTATGTCATTTTTCTCTATTTACTGATTATCATTGCAATTATAATTTTATTGATTTTATTATTATTATTATTTTAATAATATTTTAACTGGATATATTTTGATTTCTTTATTACTTTTTTCTATTTTTAAACATGAATTTGAATTAGGTATTAGATATCATTAAAATAACTCTTGAAATTTATACTACGTGTTTATTAGACTTACTAGATTTACTTTATTAATTATTTTTTTACTTTTTCTTTTTCTCATTAATAGTACTTTAATAAGTCTGCGCACAATATAAAACGTACAAGTGACCTAGTCGAGTCTACCTTGGTACGGGCTTCGGCCTAGTTAGGCAGACTTTGTGAATAATGTTTTTGGAAAATTACTTATGAAAATAAATTTATTCTTATTCTTATTCTTAATTATGAATTCTTATCAAAATAAGTAAATTTATCGTCTCAAGTGTTTAAAACAAAAGAGTTTTCGCTTTTACTGCATATAATTTTCCTTTTACTGCATACATTGTTAAAGAGATAATACGACATAGGTATGGAACCGCGACCATATCTCGGGTTGGAACTCCTGAAGGAATGGTACCAAATAATAACATTACATCTAATATAGTATACAGAGAAGTTTTCAACAATTAAAATAAACATAATTTATTCAATCATAATCATTTCATTCACTCATTTGAAACCCGGTAATATAGCCAAATCGGCATGTAAATACATACATACATATGCAGTAAAAATATAACCCTCCTTTTGGCAGTCAGGAAATAAATCATACCATAATACTAACCGAACAACACTCATAATTTCATCACAAGTAAAAATGTTTACCGCCCAACGAAGTGGGCAAGGTCAGCTAGTATCATATAAATTTTTAAGCGTAGTAGGAGTTAGAAATCCTAGTACAGCATGCGCGGTCTACGACTCTGCTATTTTAATACTTTTGTTTATTTTTCTATGCTTTTTGAGGACAAATAGTAGCCATCTATCCGGCGTGTAGTGTATCAACATTACTAGTTGTAGTAAGATCATACTTTCAATTTCTCTTTCTTAAGAGAACATCGGTCTATTTTGAGTGTTGTTTCTCCGATAAGATCTCAAAACCAGTGGACTTAATTTGATTCGATTTTTCCTATTGAAAGATAGGATTTCTAAAAAGTATATATATTACATTACATTTACATTACATTTACATCTTGTCCAATTGGCGGCTAAAAACCGCTCTTGGACGTGTCAAAATATTTGTGTTTTAAGTAGTAAGTGTCATTACTACTTGAATCTTTACTTAACATACATATATTAATTTTTTTAAATATATAGTATCTAAGAAACTTTGGAACCTACTAAAAGTTATTCGTTGTAGAATCGTATTACAAAACAAATTTAAAAAATTGTCAATAATTCTAATTGCTACCTACTAAACACACAATAATGAAAATAGTCAGTTAAAAAGTTGAATAATCAAAGCAGAAGCCTAACAATTGAAATACTAAAAACTGTACATAGTAAAATCCAAAGTAGTAAGTAAATTGTTAAATAATCAAACTAAACCTAAATCTTACATTTAAATACTAAAAGTACATAATATATAATTATCATTCAAATTGGTACAATATTTGCAAAGTCATGGCCCTCGAATTCGGTCAGATGGCAACAGCGAAAGCAACAGTAAATTGAAACAAATAAATGCATGAATTAAAAGGTAGACACATAAAGCTAGAGTTTGAGTGAAAAACACGCGAAATGCAGCACTTAATGGGTTTTCAACATTCAACTAGATTTATTTTCTGTTGGTAACAACAACAGTCGCCTTGTCGCTTTCAAATTTGACATTTTGGGCCGTCCACATATTATGTAATCATGTTTTACGGGAGGAAACGCTATTGCGTAATGGCGTTTCCTCCCGGTGGAAAATTTATATTAGTTGTTGAGTGACAAAATAGATATAGTCTTCCATTTTATATTTATACAAAATAGATAAGTTGGATTTGAGACAAAAATAGATAATTGAGAATATGGGTGGTATTCATAATAATATATCTTGGATTTGAATGAACCTGTTTCAAAAAACGACTAAACGAACCATCTCTAATTCTGTATAAAAAATAAGTTCCCCCAATGGGTACAACAACAAAAAAAGTCATTTGAAAATAAGAATAGATTTAGTAGGCATTTTAAATTGTTGAAGCAGGCCATTCAAAACAGTTCAATGTTGGAATAAAATTGAGATTTCCCTGTTGCGTAGCAATCGATCTAAATAGTCAGATGTACAAACAGAATACAGATTCGTTTCGCAAAGTTTTATATAAAAGGGCAAATTATGAAATTTGGAAATCAATCAGTCAATACATAGATTGGGAAAACAGAGGGTGGTTGAAATCCTGGTCGTCAGGTGGTGGATTCTATTTTTAGAAACGGCTGATAGGAGCTGGACATCCAAGTGCTGATAAAGCCAGGAATTATAAAAGGAGTTAGTTAACACCGCTTCCTGCCGATCTTCTTTGGGTGATCTGCTGATGGGTACCTAACCCAGATGTTGGTGCACGATGCGATGATGCTCCCCAATGAACAAAGCACTCCTAAGAAATACTTTATTAATTATTTTCCCAACCCAAGGGAAAGCATTGTGAATGCGCCAAATAAAACCAGACGAAGGCGGATATATCCATATTTAATCCCCAGACGATTAAGACCATTTCCATATGAAGTGTGTATGTGGGTCTCTGTGTGTGTGTCTGTCTGTCTGTGTGGGCTTATGTGTGTGCGTGTATATTCCTTCACGATATCCGATTGAGCTGAAATTTGACATGCTGGCATCATTTGTTCATGGCAAGAATAGAAATTGTGGTTGAAATGGGTTCACCAGGAGGCGCGCTAGTCATACACGCTTTAATCTTGAAATATTCGATTTGGAGACTTGAAATTCACTAGACAGATGCGCCGTTAGACCGAAATCACATTGTGGAATATTGGTTGGATTATCTCATGCACGAGCGACATAAAGAAAATTCGCACCCCAAAAATATCTTAACAGATGTAAAGAAAATTGAAGAGCCCAATATTAGAGTCCAAGTTCACAATGACATTAACGAATAGGCCAAGAATAGTCTAACCAACCCACCAACACCAAAGAAACATAATCTACGCTAAAAACAACAGTCAACAACATCTGCGACAAATACCTACAATCAGACCAATATATAATGAAGCAACAATGGATGACAACAGATATTCTGAAACTGATGAAGGAGCGAACACTGAATAAGACCAACCCGGCAAGATATAATGAATTAGATAAAATCATACGTAACCAGATACGAGAGGCACGTGACTCATTCTACGCAGATAAATGTGACAGAAGAACTTTTACGTAAACACGATAATTTCAATCTACATAAGGAAATAAAAGTGCTAGCAGTTCTTCGGAGGAAACCCATCGTTGACTTGCTCCATGATGAACACAGAAGACTTCTTTTAGATATCGATAATAACAAAAAGACATGACATGAATATATCGTAAAAATATTTGAAGACTGTTCCAGAAGCATCAACAACATGTCACCTAATAATACAGACATTAGCTCAGGTCCACCCTTGTTGAAATCCGATGTCAAGCATGCACTAAGATCTACCAAAACAGGCAAAGCTTGAGGACCATATAAGGTGCTAGTAGAACTCCTAGAAGAAGACTATATTGATGCTTTGACCCGATTCTATCAACCTCAGGAGAAATACCTGAAATACTTTCATCACAATAACAAAAAAGCTAATACCAGAAAGTGTTCTGAATACCGCACAATTAGTTTAATGAGTCATGCCAAGAAACTGTGTTTGTCTATAATACACAATAGGATATAACCGAAATGCGATAACAACTAGGCGAGAGTCAGTTTGGCTTCCGTTTCGGTATGGGTACACGTGAGGCACTCTTTGGAGCGACGTAAAAAAATTTAATACCCCCGTATTTAAGAAAACACTACAAAATTCTTGAAAAAATAGAAAATAAAAAGCGCTGAAATAATACGAAAACATGCGACCCTCGAATGACAAGTATTTTAGGGAAGACATTGCGCAATTCCTTTTGTGTTTCTGACGAAAATATTCTTCATTTTCCGATATTCTTCTTCTTCCGTGGGTTGCTGTGCCGCCTTATCTAGAGTGATAGACTTCATAGAAGATAGACCAAGTACTCAGGATGTATGAAGTTCCGGACAAAAATATTCTTTTTCTGACGATATTCTTCTTCTTCCTTGGGTACCTATTCCGCCTTATCTATAGTGCTTTCATTTATACCCAAGTACTTAGGATTTACAAAGCTTCGAACGAAAATATGCTTCTTCGTCCATGGGTTCCTATCCCGCCGTATTTAAAGTGCTTTAATAGATACCCAAGTACTCAGGATGTATAAGGTTATGGAAATAAATTATTTTCTTTTTCCGATATTCATCATCTTCCGTGAGTTCCTATTCCGCCTTACCTGGAGTGCTTTATTTCATACCCAAGTACTGAGGATATATAGAGGTTCAGACGAAAATATTCTTCTTCTTCCGATATTTTTTTCTTCCGCAGGTTTCTATCTCGTCTTATCTAGAGTGCTTTCATAGGAACTCAAGTACTTAGGATGCAAAACGAGTTTCGGGGGTGGTGTTTAAGGGGGGAGGTTTGGGTGGTGTTGGGGTTTAGGGGTAAGGCGTTTGCGGGGGCTTGTTTGTCGGGGTGAAGGGTTTAGAAGGGGGGGGGGGAATGGGGCGGGGGGAGAGTGAGTGGGGGTGTTTGGGGTTTTTGGGGTTCGGGTGCAGTGGTTTAGGGTTTCCGGGCAGGGGGAGGGTCTGGGGGTGGGTAGTTTCGCGGGGTGGTTATAAGATAAAGCGCGATGGATGGAAGATTGGGGGTTGGTTGGGAAGTATTAGGGGTGGGTGGGGTCCGGTAAGGGGTTGTTGCTGTTGTTGGGATGGAAAGGTGTAAGAGAAAGAGGGGTTTTATGGAAGGGGGGGTTTAACGGGGAGGTGGTGTCAGTTGTGAGGGTCGGAGGAGGGTAGTTTGAAGTTAGAGGGGGGAAGGGGGGGGGGGGGGGGTTGAAATATTTTTCGTCTTCCGATATTCTAATCAGTTTTTTACTTGAAATTGGACAGCCATATTATTTACTTGTAATTCGACAGTAATAGGTAAACTATTTGCTGTGAATAGAGCTTCGAATTTTACTCATATTTTGTAGTTTTTAAAAATTCTGTCAATTATCCGCTTTCCGAAAATATTCTGATCGGTGCTTAGGTTGATTACATTTTTACCTACTTAGTGTAGACCCTTACTAGTCGGACAGTGTAACCGCATCGGTCATCGACAAAATCACAATTTAACGATTTAAAAAGACATTATTTTTTTAATGCAATTGAAACGAACGCTACTTCTATCCTGTTGTTCAGCATTAGTATCATCTAAATAGACTCTGCCGTGAACTTACGACGCCACTTGCCAAATAACCAGGCAAAATCTTAACACCTTCCTTTCTCTGATTGTTTGAAGCCTCAAGACAAGGAACGTGCTGAGACGACAGTCCAGCAGCCATTTGAAACCATCTCTACGATAGACCCTAAGGAACGAGCAAGAGCCACGAGCCCAGCCGACGTGAGACCAACCAGCACCGATAGACGACCGACGGCGATAGACGTCCAGCGGCGATCACCGACTCGTCAACAGCTATCTCTTGTCAAATTATCTTGTTTGGTAATGGTCGGTCAACAACCTTACTTTCCTAGTATTGCAACCTATCACATCGAGTTAGCACAAAGTTCCTCGAAAGCATATTTTTTTTTAATTATCAAATCTTTTCAATTAAATTTTTTTCCTACTATATAGGTATTATGTTAGAAGGATGATCAGGTCCTTAGGAAAAGGACACCATTGTTTAGCTTTGTTTTTCTATTCTATTCTTTTATTTCTACACTCACAGTTAGTGAGATTATGCGATTTCTTTTGTACTTTACATTTTTTTTGGTAGTTTTTATTTTTTTATTCTTTTTATCTTTTACCTATTTAGTGCCGGGACGTCACCACACCATACTGACGGCCTGTGACGATTTAGTCGTCACGTATTTTAGGTTTATAATATACAAACTCTAAAACACCATATAACTACTCCTAAAACTGTAATTTCGAATAAACTCTCACTTGAGCCATTATCAATCGTACGATATAGCACGATAAGTCGATCGTAAAAGACATCCCTAGTTCAAAATCGACCGGAGCGACATCGATTGCCAGTCGAATAAATATTTTTTTTTTCTTCGAGTGGACTCCGACCGAAGCGGATGGAAGATTACGATCTGCTACCCGCTACAACACACCACCAATTCACAATCTATAAAGTCTTGAATAATAGTCAAATATATCCGTCGCCACAAATCGACAATAAAGCCAGTGGGATTCGCGCCGCCCAGTTCCGGAAAACCCAGTATCCCAGGACGTCGACAAAACCTTACCAGGCGAGTCCCTCTCCCAGTCATTTTTACGTAAATTTTAAAGTCTGTAAAGCCATCTTATTTTTATATTCAACGGATCGCCTCCTAAAGGCGACCGTCTCGTGCGAAGGCGATAACTATAAATCATAGATTAAAGTTCTAGTTAATTTCTGTTTCCCGTGACTCCTGTACACGCACCCAGGGTTCAGCGAATATTTTCCATCCCGAAAACCACTAGAATCGGAAGTTAGTTTAGAAACATTCCACAGTAAATTCAAGATCGTCCTTTCCCACGGGAAAGCCCTCATTTCTGCGCGCGAGGCGAAATCAGGGTATGACCCACGCCCAGCGCTGAGTCTAGCACGGTGCGCCCTGGCCCGCGTCTGCACCCCTCTCTGCGTCCTCAGGATAGACCGCGTCCTGGTTCTGCGTTCTGATAACGTCCCGAATAGCCACTTCCTGGAGCCCAGATGGCGCCCACTTATTTATAAGTATCAAAATTACCACTTTCATCTTTTTCTCGGCGTTCCAGACACATTTGTTTTCCAGATTTATCAATATTACTTATTTAGGAACATGAAAGGATAAAAGGGTAACGTTACAAACTGTTAAATTTCATGGTCTCTCCAGAATTTATTAGTTTTTGCTTCAAAAGTAATTATCAAAATAATATAAAAATCACTTAATTTAATTTATTTATTTACACGTTATTCAAATATTATATTAAAAACCATTATATTTAAAGTCCATTTGCAGATTATTTGCGCTTTGTTTGTTTTTTTTTATATGCAAAATAACATTACTCTTAATAATTATTGACTTTTCAAATTCTAGAGCAGCAATTAATCAACGATATGCATAATTTTCAGGTACTTGGTTCGTCTTTACATGTCTTAACTTTCTCTTTAAATACAATCATATTTGAGAAAAGAAACATAATTAAATCGACCTATATACAGACTTTAAAGTACTTGACGTACGCCAACTATACATACGCGCTGTTCTGGTGCGCTATCGGAGGGACCTCATGAAGAACACGGATAAAGACAAACCAGGGCACAAACACAACACTAGACACAAAGACAAACAGATTCAACCAAAAATGAGGACTGTATACGGACAACGACACTACGCATATCTCGGACCGAAACTCTATAATATATTTAACTCGTACACAGGACAGATCTTAAACACAACCGACAACCAGTTCAAGAGACTGGTGTCTCATTGGCTCTCAAATTATACTAGAGAAGAATGCGAAAGCATGATATATTAAAATATTCTATTTCTAACCACAAATTATAGGATATATAGATGTAAATTATGGATATGTATACAGATATACAGATTATAATATGTTATATTTTATTATGTTATACTATATTATATATAAATATGCTACATTATTTTATATGTTATAACATATGATATTATATTATATTGTAATGTGTTATATTATATTATTTATATTATATTATGCTAAATTATATTACGTTTTGTTTTTAAGACGGAAGAAGGACAGCAGGCAAGGCTACAGGCTCAGCAAATAATACCACAGAACTATGTATCCATCACCCCAACACAGGCGTATACCTAGTGGGGTGATGTAATCCTGACAAGTTAATGCCCTTTCGCGATTTTCTTCATATGTATTCTTTTAAAATGTGTTAAAAAATGAACGCAATGTTTCTATGTAACTATAAAAAATAGGATAAATAAATAAAAAAAAAAATAGGTTAATAATAAAAACACATTTTTAAAACAAGCTTTTATTAAAATGTTTTGTCTTGAGTCAACCCTGGGTGCAGCAGCCATATCATAGTGAAACTTAGAATACGCTATTTTAATTGAATGCGTATACAAAACTTCGTGTCTGTGCTGTTGACCGTTGAGGAGTCCCCTCGTCGGAAGCCAACCTTGGGCTCAGTAGCCATGTAGTGCCAGTGCCAGTAGACAATCGTGGGTGCAGAATCTGGTCATGCTTACCATATAAATTTATTGTCATCGAAACTGCACCAACATGTAAAATTAAGTTCTAATTCTAATTCTAAAAAGTGGTTCTAATTCTGCTTGCAAGATTTGACCTAAACAAACATACTGTTCAACATTGCAAGGTATATGAAAGTTTATAAAAATAGCGTGACACTGCACGTGCGACCTGAAAGCATATTTTTAGTATAATTGTGACTCATTCAATTATTGTTAGTATTTCTGAGGATGGCGAAGCAAGAATACGTAGTTTTCATGATCTGAAATACAAAATTCGATTTGTAGTAAAATGACATAACTGTTACAAGTTCATCCAAGAAATGCTAAACTCACCGCAACAAAAGTGACCAATGAGAACGGGTAAATCCTGCCAACCCTGAATTGAACCGGTCTGTTAAGGCGTTGCATCAAAATGAGACTGTTTTGCATATGACCCTTTTTGTCAAGACAATCATACCAATTCAATGTATAAAGAGTGTACATCAACATTTCGTGCTGAACTTCAATTTGACTCCCGCAATTATTGTAAAGAAACAACTCGATTACTGACACAATAGCAATTATTATGACCCCTAATGTATCCAGAGCTAATGTCATCTGTGAAAAAAATACATTTACCAATAAATAAAACCGAAATATATAAAGTAATAAAAACCATTTCATAAGCATACTCACAACACTAACACAATACACCACAATTGCCAAAAATGCAATATTTGCACCCAGAGACACTAGAGTCGTTATTACAAACAAACTCTCAAACTCATCGAATAGTCTAGAAAAACATCATAATAATTAGGTCCTTTTCTATTCTATTCTATTCTATTATATTCTATTCTATTCTATTAGTCTCCTGCACATTTAAAGATTGCCAAAGAAGGTAATTGTATAATTCTACTTAATGGCACATAATATGCTCGTGTATGGTTTCGAAATAAGTTTTAATATAATATATATATATATATATATATATATATATATATATATATATATATATATATATATATATATATATATATATATATATATATATATATATATATATATATATATATATATATATATATATATATACATATATATATATATATATATATATATATATATATATATATATATATATATATATATATATATATATATATATATATATATATATATATATATATATATATATATATATATATATATATATATATATATATATATATATATATTCTAAAAATTAAAATATGTATCGGGAAAGTCATTTTAATATACCCTCGCCCTCCTTGACAACCTTAATATATATATATATATATATATTTGTATATATATGTATATATATATATATATATATATATATATATATATATATATATATATATATATATATATATATATATATATATATATATATATATATATATATATATATATATATATATATATATATATATATATATTGATATATGTATATATATATATATATATATATATATATATATATATATATATATATATATATATATATATATATATATATATATATATATATATATATATATATATATATATATATATATATATATATATATATATATATATATATATATATATATATATATATATATATATATATATATATATATATATAAAATAAAATTAGTAAAAGCTACTTAAAAAGTAGCGAAGGAAATCCCAGCTTGTATTGGGAAATGCTTATGTTTGAATGAGATATACTTACGGATGTGCACGACTTTCGACGGTGCAATGTAAGTTTAAAGGTCCTTTTGCAGTCGACTAACGATCACTATTCATCAATTTATCTCGTAAATAGGGCTTATCCTTATGCAACACAAAATGCCTTCAATTGAGACGAATTATGCAAAAAAATAAGAAATTAAACTATTGATCACTTCGGCAAAGCCGTTTTCCAAATGAAAGTGACATTACAAAATAATTCAAATTTCGAATGCTACCAACATTTAAAATATGATACAATTGGCTGAGTTTGTTATCAACGAGCCATTAAATCGAAATAAAAATCAAAAACCTCCATATGCTCAATGAAATGAAAGAAGAAACTTCAATCTTAATTTCTGGCAGAGGAGTTTATAATTAAGATTGTTTAATGTTATCAAAATAGGGTAAACCTAACAATATTAACAATATTATACAATTTTATCTTATGTTTTGAACTCTTGTAAATATCATATAGCCTTAAGTATAAACTTCTCGACCAGAAATTACGATTTATATCTTATTTCATGGCAACGAGCAAATGAAGTATTTTATTTTTATTTTCATTTAACCCTTGGAGTAAATGGGTATTTTCATGGATGCATCTGTCTCTTTTGCAGGATTTTCGGCGACATCGACCTTAAAGTACTATAACTACGAAACTACTACACCAATCATAAAAAGAACAACTGCACAATGATTGCATTGAAATTTCGAATATAGAATATTGAAATATCATTTTGTAAAACAATTAGATAATTATGAATAAATATGAGAACGTCAAAGAAGTGAAAAAAACGCGGAACCAGATCTGGTCGTATCATACTCAACGGATAATTGTTTCAGAACCAGATTTGGTCGTATCATACTCAAGGGGTTAATGGCTGGCTGATAGCGAGCCCAGCAATGGTATATCGTCCTTTTAAAGAGTGGATATATTCGAATTTCAAATCGAATTTTCGGTATGTCATTCCGCATTTAAGAGACGATTCATTGTGATTTTTTTCATTGTTTCTGCTTTAATTTGTCTTTAATAAAGACATTTTATTTTGGTTTGCAAAAGGATACGCTTTGTTTTTGAGATGTGGACGAAAGGCGATCGTTCGCTAGCGTTAAAGGGATCCCATTAAACCTACATTGCACTGTCGAAAGTGCTGCTCATCCAGGCATACATCCCATTTAAAATAAGCATTTCCCAATCTAGTCCGGGAAAACCTTCCAGCTATGTAAGTGGCTTTTATTATTTTAATTTTTTCATCAAAGTGTCATCCTTTAAACGAATTCTTAAACAAAGAAATTTTACAAAAAACCAATCAAATATTATATATATATATATATATATATATATATATATATATATATATATATATATATATATATATATATATATATATATATATATATATATATATATATATATATATATATATATATATATATATATATATATATATACATATACATATACATATACATATATATATATATATATATATATATATATATATATATATATATATATATTAATATTTGATTGTAAATGTGTAAATTATTATTTTTTCAAATTGAAATTATGTTTATTACTAAATAAATGAAATGATAAAATAATGAAAGGGCACTTATCTGGTCTGTGGTGACCAGGAGTGACTCCACGCCTTATTCTTCTCTTCCTTCAGCGCTTGCTAGGTGTTTCCTGCTGTGTATTGGAACTTGATTAAAATGGTAGCGGCAACACAACAATGCGAGACGAGAATGAATGCTGGAAAATAATAGGCGATTAGTGTTTCTTAAATATTAATGATTGTTATAAATAAAATAAAGTCACTCCTGGTCACCACAGACCAGATAAGTGCCCTTTCATTATTTTATCATTTCATTTATTTAGTAATAAACATAATTTCAATTTGAAAAAATATATATATATATATATATATATATATATATATATATATATATATATATATATATATATATATATATATATATATATATATATATATATATATATATATATATATATATATATATATATATATATATAACATACAATGTCCAAAGTAAATTTTATTTTAAATTCGATTTGAATCAAAACACATACATAATTTCCTTATCGCGAAAATTAAGGAAGCTGGTTGATCTTGTATTACGATACAAGGTTTATGTAAGACTTTTTCTTTAAAATATATTTTTTTAATCTTTTATCAGCACCATTTTCAAACGAATTCAAAAAATAAGGAGTAGGAGATTATGAATTCGGTTATATTTTTTTTAATGTTTAATATCTCAGAACTCCGTCATTTATAAACCGATTCGGAAAATTCTTTTTGGTTTGAAAGGATATACTTCCAGATTGGTCCTATTTTTATCAAAATCCTGTTCTGATGATGTTATCCATGAGAAATTGAGGGAACTCCTCAAATAGTATTATATGAAATTTAAAAATTTATCGTTTGGTTCAGTTCCGATGACTATGCATTTTTTATTTATTTATTTATTTTATTAACTAACTGTATACAGCATATTCTTTATATAAAAAAAAACATTTTATAAATTAACATTAATATAGCCATTAATACATTTTAAATTAGCAAAAAATATAAAGTACCCATTTAAAAGATAATAATTTTATAACCTTCTTTTTAAGAAAAAAGGAATAAGAAGCATTTCTAAATATAAATGTATAAGTACAATAGGGGAATGGAAATGGCATTTATGGTAAGCATGACCTGATTCTACACCCAGGATTGTCTCCCGACGAGAGGACTCCACAACGATCAACAGTACAGACACGAAATTTTGTAAACGAATTTAATTAGGATAGCCCGTTCTAAGTTTCACCACGACATGGCTGCTGCACCCAGGGTTGACTTTTAACAAGAGAACTCCACAACTTAACAACACAGACACGAAATTTTGTATACGCATTCAATTATGATAGCCCGTTCTAAGTTTTGTAATGACAGTAATGACAATGCAGAGTTTAATCCAGTTTAAATAAAATCTTCCTTTAGCACTTACAAATGATAGGGTAAATCTTTTATAGGATAGAAATTTTCAAATATTTACTATGCAAATGACCACACGATACACATATCAGATCCATACGGTCCGATGACATGCTGTCCGAATCTGATCCAAGAAATGTAGGTACACAGACTTTAAAACAAGACTTTTCCTGAAACGAGCAGTAATGGTGTTTCCTTAGCACCCATTAAAATTTTTATTAATATCGGGGGAAGCCTTTCTCAGGAAAACATGTTTACTTTTGGTAATGAAACATTTATTTCAACTGTAGTTATCCTTCATTGTGTCTATAACAATAATTGTGTCTAGAACGATAATATATGTGTCTAGAACAATAATACCAAAAAGAGAAAAAGAGAAGCCTAAAAAACTCTACATGCCAAATGACACAACTAAATCAGTAGTTTCGTCTGTTACGTGGTCGCGGACGACCGATAGACATTTTAGTAAACCTAAAAAAGTTATTTCTTGCACGATCAGGAAACACCACGTGCCCTAGTACTGTATATAATATATTCATAAAATATGAATACCTCAGTATTTCTTGATGAAATATTATGCATTCCGCGAGCTTTTTGTTTTTCAATTTGTTGTTCAATTCATGAAACAATCCGGTTGTTGCATACATCAATCCGAGCATAAACGATGTTGGTATTAGAAATAATATAACTCGAAGAAATAACACTATTATTTGGTAGATGTAGACGATTTGGTAGCTGAAAATAGTATAATATAAAGTTATATTTTCAATCTTTGGAAAGCCTGCGGGCTTTCGCCCCTTGAGTTGGGCCTACTGCCCTCTTGTTCGAACGTTCCCGTAAAACAACTAAATAAAATAAAACACAAACGGAGCTGCCATGAAATTCACCGACCGGAGTCGGGCCCATCATAACACTATTTTTTACACTTCTGGGGGGTGAGCCGTGGTTTCCGGACTAACGACCGGCTGTGGTAGGTTTACGGCAGCTGTCCTGCCATATGTGAGCGTTCGCCTTACCACCCATTCACTCCCCCTTCGATGACATAGAATTTGAGATGCCCAAATCGCGGTTTTAGATATTTTTTCTAGGAAAGAGTTATTATTTTCTGGAAAGACCAAGATCTTTAAAGAGGTGAAACAGAGATTTAGCTGGCAGGCCACGAGCGCCTACTTCCACCGCGTGAAAGTGAACAGTGAAGCCGTTCCGGGTGACGGCATTTGCGAGATCATGGTATTTATTTAATTTGTTCTTGTTGTCTTTTGGGATATTTGATTCCCATGGAACAGTTAATTCTACAATAAGGGCCACCTTCCGAGAGAGAGAGTAAAGAGTTATATTTGGACGGAGGGCTGTGCATCCGATACTTTTAGGGAATTTATACTGCTTAGGGACCGAATCGACCTCCAGAATCCAATCTGAAGCTTTCTCAATTATTGAGAAAGGTATTGTAGTTAAATGTATTTTGCCTTTAGAGCCATCCCGCACAAACTGTATTGGGGGTTTGGAGGATACTGTCAAACCCTTGTTGGCACGAGCCACTGAGAGGCTAATTACCTCGCGAATAACAGCGAGGACTTAGTCATAGCGGTAAGTGTATTGTCCTTGATCTAAGGCCACTTTGCAGCCAGCTAGAATATGTCTAGCTGTGCAAGGGGAGCTAACGGGCCCATTTGGGAGCTAACGGGCCCATGATTTGGTGGCCACGATGACCCATGTGTTCAGGGTCGGTCACACTCACGGGTCAACACCCATCCTATGGCCTCCACGCATGGGGTGCGAACCTGGGTAGGACACTGGGTCAACCAGTCTCCCCTGGGAATCAAACCTCTGGCGCTCCTGGACGGTCTGCGCACCGAGCGGCGCAAGCCAATCGATTGTGCTCTCCGACTAACAGTCGGGGGAGTCTGGGAACTGTATTGTTTCCTATAGAGCGGGGGTGGTTGCCTACCTTACGGCGACTGCTCTTGAAATGACCATTGGCCATCCGATCCCGGTTCAGAGTCGGGCGAAGGACGCCTTGGTCCGCGATAGATTCGGTGCACACCGTTTCACCGCTTCGTAAGGGAGAGGACCGCGCAAGCGACCTCGAACTCGGAACCAATCGGGAGACCGGAGAAATCTGGTCACAATTGGAAGCAAGGGCGCGAGTGTGGGCCCGCCAGGTAACATACCGGCTATCTCGCGGTAAAGGCGTTGGCTTCTTGCGGGTTGTGGCGTAGCTAGACGTCGGATTTGTAATGTCCAAAGTCTTCTACGCTCACTGCACGGTCGATAGAACGATGAATCGTTAAAACGTCCTGCGGTGACGGGTTCGCCCGTTGTGGTTGACATCTCAATATGTGCAAGGGGTATTGCTACAACGGGGACATGAACTATCATCACCATAGCTCCAACGAGCTAGGTTACTACAGCATTCAAATAAAATTTCAGCATCTCTAGCGTCCAGTCATAGAGCATTACCTTCCAGATATAGTATCATATTATCTGTAATTTGTTTCTTATAAAAGTAAAGTAAAAGTAAAAGGTATTTATTTCCAATACAACCATACAATTGTGTAGGAATGACAGTAATTAATCTTAAACTAGTTACTCAATTTAGACAAGAGATGATATACAATATATAGTTTTAAACTTACCAATTTACAAAAACATAGACTATATGATAACAGTTTACAACAAAACAATTTACGGTAAATAATATGTATTAGATTAAATGGGTAGATACGATGCTATGTATTTTCAAAATATTTTAATAAGTCGTTATGGGCATACATGTTGATTTTAAGCAGATAGACTCGGATGGATCTCTTGAAAATATCGATGTTTTTAATTGCTTTTAATCTTTCGGGCAATTTATTGAAAAGTTTGAGGCCTAAGTATCGACTAGTCGCCTGGAACTTGGCAGTACGTGCTACGAACGGTTGGAGATACAGGGTTTTATTCCTGGTGTCATGCCGATGTACTTCCTCGTGGGATATGGCCGAGCTCTTATTGCAATAGAATTCGCAAAGAGCTTCTTGAGCAAAAATCGCATATACGGTCAATATCCCTAGTTTTTGGAAGTGTTCACGACATGACTGCCGTGGACCAATACCTACTATCGCACGTATGGCTCTTTTCTGGAGAGTGAATACACTGTTGATGTGTGCTGCATTACCCCATAAAAGAATACCATAGCGCAGGTGTGACTCAACTATACCAAAAAGTTGGAACTTGAATATCTCGAACTAAAGCGACGACCTATGGATGTCTGCTAATATTTTGTAGACCCTGTAACTGCTGGTAGATCTGATTAAGCACCAGCTTAATATCAAAATATGACCTCTCCCAAAACATAAGGTTTTTTTTTCATTTTGGATTTTTTTTTTTGCGTTTTGCGAAATCTCCACATAATATAATTATATATATAATATAATATAATATAATATAATATAATATAATATAATATAATATAATATAATTTTAATGCTATGCTTCTTTTAATAATTTGTTGTACTAAAATTTTTCCGTTTTATATTTTTAAGATTTTCCTTGAGCGACAAAAAATAAATATAAAGTTGGCCCATGATATTAAAACTTGCATATTTAATCGCGTTACAAATGGTACACAATATTCAATGCGTTCTATTTCGAAAAAATAGCTTTATTAAAATTATAACTGCTGAACAGTATAGGGGTAGAGTGGGGGAATTCCGATCAGCGGGTTATTCCGATCAGGGCATTATCTCCAAAACTGTGTACACTGGCAACACTCGCCATGGCGCGTCATTTAGCTGTCAACGTCAAACAATGACAGAAATCTTTTCTTTGGGAGATCGAATGTTCGAGTGAGTGAAATTCAGCAGTTTGTGTTTTCAGTGTATTTCTTCTAAAAAAGTAAAGTCAAATGAGAATCAAAAACTTGGTGTTTTCATTAAATAACTGAATGCGCATTACCATCAATTGCTAGTTTGGTATTTAGCCTTTGTATCGAGAGGCTCATGCCGTTAAATAACCTAACCTTTACATTCAAACCTTGATTTTTTTTTAAAATACATACCTCCGTGCAATTCCGACTGGTCGGAATACTTAGGTGATACTTAGGTGGTAAGGCGGAATAATACCCGATACTTAGGTGAAAAAGGATATTTGCGATTTCTGTGTAGTTAAATAGATTTGTAGTGACTTATTTTATAAAACAACTAGGTACCTACAAAGTAAGTAATCGTATGTGTAAAATATAAATAACTCCTTTTCTTATTTTGTGTATTTTTTTGTTTGTTAATTAACCTGTACCTACGTTGGGAGAAAATAAAGCTTTCTGTGTAAAAGTTCTTTTATTTGATGTTTTCTGTTCAATACGTATATGTTTTATATTTTGGAGAACCTGGTCGGAATTGCTCAAAAGGCTGATCGGAATTAAACTGTATCGGGGGAATTTCGGTCAAAAATGACTTTTCAGTTTTTATTTTTTTATCAATTTACTTTTCAATGAAAACATTGAACTTGACACTAGATTAGTAGCCAGATAAATTCTTCATATGTATGTTTATAACATGTTCATTTATGTTAAATATACAATTTTTCATAGAATATATTGCTTAAGTGATCGGAATTCCCCCACTCTACCCCTACACAATATTAAATGCGTTCTATTTCGAAAAAATAGCTTTATTAAAATTATAACTGCTGAACAGTATACCATTAAATAAAATATAATTTCCAATACTTTGGTTTTCTTTAAAAATAGAACCCTATTACAATACAAGGACATTTTTTTCTCTAAAATAAAAATATAGTGTTGTATACTAATACTGTAGGGTGAATATTTAAAAAAAAATATGTATTTGTAAAATTGTGCAATATTACATATCATTTTCTTAAACATATATACTAGAATGTAGTGTTTATTCATATATTTGTATATATTATTACTTATTTTCCACTTAAATTTATTGTATATAATGTAAAGTTTACTTTATTTTTAGCCCTTAATTGCATACATATATATTTTTTTTTTCTACTTTAAATTTTACTTTAATTTGTGTAACAACACATTTGTTAGATTTAGAAATATTTAAAATTGATCACCTTCGTCAGTTCGCGAGTTACAAAAATACAGTTACTGTTGGTATAACACAGCACAGCCAGAGACAGACCTTCTAGGTCTAGTTGGTTGTGCGATTTCGCCTCATTCGGATATGCTAGCATATTTATATCCATAGAGCTGATGATGATGATGATGATGTCCTCCTCGTCGTGATCCGACGACGGCGACCTCTTCGTTGACAGGACTTCTTCGAATATGCGCGCGAAAGTGACTCGTGAATCCCAGTTTGTTTTTGAAGAAGTCACGACCCCACCACCAGTGCACTATCGCCGCAGATCTTGGGTACAAGTCCGGTCCGATATTCAAAAACTAGAGGTCATCTGCGCGTGAATGATTTATAGTGAGTAAGCGGTTGCGCTGGTGCAGACTCACTCTCTCGTCCCTGCAATCCGTGCGCCAATGGAGCGGAGATCCGCCACGATTGGAGGAAAGAGGGATGCAGTTTCTGGCCGCCGGTTTTTAGCCCTCAACCGGACGCCCTAGGCCTTCCACGATGCCGTGCTGTCCCGCCGCTTCCGCCAACATCCGTCGCTTATCAGCTGTCGAGTTGCCTTCTTCGCCGGGCCAGTCTTCGTACACTATGCAGGAGGTATCCGCAATCAGACCTGTCCGCCGAAGCGTGCAGGCCCCCCTCGACCAGGTTTAGTCATAGAGCTATGTTTTTCGCTATTATAATGTTTGTTCTTAATTATTCCTCATGTACAACAGTATGCATGTCCTTGTATTTTTTTGTTCTTGTACGTTATAAATAAATAAATAAATAAATAAATAAATACTATTTTGTAATCTAGATTTAATGGTTAAGATTTAAAGATCCTTAATTTAGATTTGATTTGTACACAATGTTAATTAAAATGACCTAATTTAGAGGTTTCTGAAAAGTTACTATAGTACCTATAACTCGGAATCCGAAGGGTTTTGTAGAGGTCGTATTTTGATAGTGTGGCCGTTCATGAATAGACCTACCATCAGTATCAAGGTTTACTAATGTTCACTCCGTTTCCCTGTATATATTGTAACAAAAATCGCTTTTTTTACTGCACGGTTTCTTCCTTCGTCCATTAGAGCCGTAATTTCGTAGTTTTTCCTTGTTTCTTTTAATTCCTGGCATGGTGTGGCGTGTCTGCGGACATTTTTCCAATATTTAATATAAATTGCGAATTCCTATTATGACATTTAGCAAATGTCACATGTATTGACAGCTAGAGATGTGCGGAGCGTTTCATCCTGCAGTAAGTTGGTTTCTTTTATGGAGGCAAAAGAGTGTTTGGCTGAACTATACGCTTTATGGCACACATGAACTGTCAAAATTCTACCCTTGGAAGAGCAGTACGGCGATTTGTCGTTTTTTTGTGAAAATCACGGTTTGATGAATGTTTTTGAAATGTGATAAGGTTTGCAGAATTTCGGTAAGCATTTTTTTTTATTTGGGGTTATTTTCGACAGCATATGGGTGTGATTTTTACAGATTTCTTTCGTTTTGCTTCAGCGAGCGGCACCTCTGTTTAACCTGTGTTTCACCTCGGATTTACTCTATGCTACCTGTTATAAATGTTTTGCTGCTAATGTGAGGTGTAAGGCCCCTAATTGTAATGAATTAAATTACGCCTCTATTCCACAAGGATACCTGCTTTCATTGATGGATCAATTTATGTTTGTTTGTTGGATGCTGTCGGATTGTGACAGTAGAAACTCCTCGGCTGCCGCTGTAACGGGTGAAGAGTGCTCCTGAAGGGGCGGAGTTATAGAACATTCTCCAGAAACGTGTTTTTATTTTATTTTTGCGTAATTGTAAAAGAATTTCTTGTGAGCCACATTCAGTGCCATCACACCTCAAATCCACAAACGGAGATAATTGTTTGCGGAGTGCCAGTGGGTATTATTTTTTGATTGAGTAAAGTTTCCATTTTTCTCTATAAAAAACGGTGGCGCCTATCAAAATATACTTTTGTTTTGAATTTCACTTTAGTGTCGTGTATATTTTTGTAACCCGTTTGATTATATTATAAATCGGGGTTACAATATTTTTATAAAATTTTGTTTATAAATTGATATTACGAAATCGATTTCGATTTGTTTTAAAATTTTACATTATTAGAAGTTCTCGAGTTATAACCTCTCTTAAACTATAACTCAAAATATATAACCAAGTAAAAAAAACAGCAATTTTCGAAAAATTCCCTCAGATCCAACTAAACGAATCCTTAGAGATTGAAGTTACCCTTTCTCCGGAGTTGTAACTTAACGAAAAGTCTGACTGCTTACGGAGTCGGGTTTTTTTAAATGAGTCGCTTAAAATTTTATAATTACATAGAGAATACATGGATTAAATTACGCCTCAATTCTACAAGAAAACGTGCTTTCATTGATGGATCAATTTACGATTGTTTGTTGGATGCGGTCGGATCGTCACAGTAAAAACTCCTCGGCTGCCGCTGTAACGGGTGAAGTGTGCTCCTGAAAGGGCGGAATTAAAGAACATTCTCCAGAAACGTGTTTTTATTTTATTTTTGCGTAATTGTAAAAGAATTTCATCAGTAAAGAGTAGTAACGAGACTTACTACCTAACCCAATTATTTTGACACATCCAAGAGTGGACTTTAGCCGTCAATTGGACACGACGAAAATGTAATGTAATCAAATGTAATAGTCCGTCGAACACTTTGCATCGTTTGCTGTTGTAATAAACTCTTCGAAAAAAAGATGTAAAAAACAACTACCAAATATCATTAAACGTTTTCCATATTTTATTCGAATACTTTGTTGATTCTGAAAATCAGCATAAAAGTAATAATGCTGAAATTTTCTTCAATATCTTAACTTAATATAATAACCTAAGTAAATATTTTCTTTGTCAAATAGAAATTTGAATTTTCCTAAGTTTTATATTTTATAAATGACTAGAACAATTCTATAAAATTGAAATGAAACTTACTTCGGAGATGTAGACGTGTCAATATTTAATATCCCAGGAAATGGTAAATAAGAAAACGGTGGATCACTGAAAACCGGAGCAACAAAAATACAAATCACAGCACAAAATGTTCCAAGTGCGATGCCACGGAAAACATAAAACATAGTTTTAAGGATCATTTGTGTTTGTTCGCTGCAGTCCAACTCATTATAAAACTTTTCGTATTGCTTGATCAATCTCAATATGGCCGTGGAATTTAGATTAATTGGCAGTGCTCTCAATGATATAATATAAAATCCGATTATTAAAAATATTGATTTCAATAATGTACTTTTTTCCAACTCTGGATGCTGCAAAAAAACGAAAATAGGAGATTATTTATTATATTTCTTATTATTTGAACATCTTATTACTTTTTTACCATTAAAATATGAATAGTTTCAAATATCGGCAACAAGATCACAAAAAGGACGATTGCTACAATACGGTATACCGCAATTTTCCATGTCACCATAGTATGAACGCAATGTTGCCTGGGTGGCGTAATGTCAATTATAATAATAATCAGACGAAATACGTCTCCGAATGTAAACATTTTTATATAGATGTCCGTATTAATCAGATCTTCAATAACTGACCAGATTACTGGAACCTAGAAGCGTTCAAGTTGTAATGGGGACATATCGGATAGCATTGAATACCAAATAATATAATATGTATATAATAGCCACATCATTATTTCCTGTATAATTTATAAGGAATGAAAACGATTTTATGGGAAACGTGGGAAAAATAATAGACTCGAAAATGATGTACTTTACAACGGACATCGATATTGGGCCCGATTGCGTTTCATTGCTTCAGTGTTCTATTACAGATCACTATGCCACCGGAATCTGCATATCAAAACAAATTAGAAAAAAACCGCCCAGATATATTACAAAACGTATTACAGATAAGAATATGTTCGTAGAAAATATAAAATCAATTGATTGGGAACTAATAATCCATGAATCTGATCCAAATAAGCCAACTCGCAATTTCTTAGGTCTAATTACTGAAGGAATAAAATGCACAACGACTGAGAAGGTCATTAAAATAAGCAGATCCCAGATAAAAATTAAACCATGGATCACAGACGGTCTTGTTTCATGTATTAAGAAACGCGACAGACTTCATAGGAAAACCAGAGAAAGTCCAAATGATATTTAGTTGAAAAATCATTATAAAAGCTATCGTAATATATGCAAAAAAATAATCGAGAAAACGAAAACAAATTACTATAAAGAAGTTATTAAAGAAGTAAATGGTGATCAAAAAAAAACTAGGAGTATTATAAAAGAAATTGCATATGGTAAAACTCAGCGTCACAAAATAACATCTATCAATATTAAAGGGGATATAAAACACGTAGAGGAACATCCTGCAGAAATTCTCAATTACACAAACGACTTTTTTAGTAACATTGGACAAAACCTGGCCGTAAATATATTGTCAAACCTTAAAACAACTGAGTCCGCTCTAGCTGATAATTTTAATGTACGAGCCAATAGCCAAACTTCATTTAATTTTGAATTCACTCCAGTCGATATCAAAGAAGTCTGTCAAATATTAAGTGACCTCAAGGACGATTCGGCCCCGGGTCAAGATGGAATTCAAGTGGCCATGCTTAAAACGGTGCCTAGCTTTATTTCTGGCCCTCTTACGCACATCATAAACAGGAGCTTCGAAAGCGGAATTTTCCCGGAGTGTTTAAAATATGTCAGAGTTACCCCAATATTTAAATCTGGGGACGAGGAAGACATTAGTAATTATCGCCCGATCTCCCTGTTGAGTGTAGTATCAAAAGTGATCGAGAAAGTGGCCAAATCTAGGCTTATGCACCACCTGGAATCTGCGAACTTACTATCAAACAATCAATATGGCTTTAGACAAGGTCGGGGAGCAAACGAGGCCATAAGTTCGGTTACAGAACTTATTGCCAAAAAACTTGACGAAAAGAAAAAAGTACTTGGTATTTTCCTCGACCTGTCTAAAGCCTTTGATACAGTCTCTCACACAATCCTAATAAGAAAGCTTCACCTTTTTGGTATTTCTGGTAAAGCTAATGAGTGGCTCGAAAGTTTTCTTACAAACAGGTCACAGATCACTGCGATAGGGGATCAGGAAAGTAATAAACATAATGTTTTATATGGGGTGCCACAGGGCAGCGTATTGGATCCTTTACTCTTTCTGATGTATGTCAACGATTTATGTGATATGACACTTGAAGGTAAAGGAGCCATAATCTCATTTGCAGATGACACCGCTGTCATAATTGAGGCAGATACTTGGGATGAAGCGTTTACAGACGCGCAATGCTCCCTGAACAGTATTAAAACATGGCTTGATCGACATATATTGACACTCAATATCTCGAAGTAGAAGTACCTAGCATTTTCACTCAGACCCAACCTAACCTCCAACCTAACCTCCAACGTATTACCCTTAAAAATTCACCAATTTAACTGCAGTGTATCTTCAACCCAGAATAATTGCAAATGTGAGCATATAAACATTGAAAAAAAAATTAGGTACTTAGGCATAGAAATAGATTCCAAACTAAATTGGGAATTCCAAATAAAATCGCTTACGGCGCGAACGAGGAAATTACTGTACGTGTTCCGCGAACTTAGGAATGTACTGAGTAAAGAAACACTGCGAATGGTGTATATGGCTCTTGGTCAAAGTATATGGGTGCATGGAATTATAGCGTGGGGCTCATGTACAAAAACAATAATGGACCGACTATTAAAAGCACAAAAGTTACTAATAAGAGTCATAAACAAAAAGCCTCCTCGGTACAGTTCAAACCAGCTCTTTGCGGAGTTTAAGGTTTTGGATATCTGCCAGCTATTTATTAAGCAGTGCCTTGTAAGCTTTCACAAAACTAAAGAGTCCAGAGCAAGAAGTCAACAATTGTACTTAACGAGAAATGCTGGTAAGGATTTTTTCACAATTCCAAAGGTTAAAAGCACATTTGCCCGAAGACAATGTTTTTTTATCGCCCCGAAAGTTTATAACTCACTATGTGAAACCACGAAAAACGTGAAAAATTATGTAACTTTTAAAGGTAAAGTAAAAAACTGGCTTCTAGATATTGGGCGTTCAAAAACTAAAGACCTTATTAATACTGTAGGGTGATATTTAAAAAAATATGTATTTGTAAAATTGTGCAATATTACATATCATTTTCTTAAACATATATACTAGAATGTAGTGTTTATTCATATATTTGTATATATTATTACTTATTTTCCACTTAAATTTATTGTATATAATGTAAAGTTTACTTTATTTTTAGCCCTTAATTGCATACATATATATTTATTTTTTTCTACTTTAAATTTTACTTTAATTTGTGTAAACAACACATTTGTTAGATTTAGAAATATTTAAAATTGATCACCTTCGTCAGTTCGCGAGTTACAAAAATACAGTTGGTATAACACAGCACAGCCAGAGACAGACCTTCTAGGTCTAGTTGGTTGTGCGATTTCGCCTCATTCGGATATGCTAGCATATTTATATCCATAGAGCTGTGTTTTTCGCTATTATAATGTTTGTTCTTAATTATTCCTCATGTACAACAGTATGCATGTCCTTGTATTTTTTTGTTCTTGTACGTTATAAATAAATAAATAAATAAATAAATTGCTATATAAATAAATAAATAAATTGTCAAATTAGTTCAAGCGAACGAGATATGGCAACACGTTAGAGTGTAACATGAGGTTTAAAAAGGTCAACCGAGATGAGGGACCTGGGAATTACACTTGATACGCAGTTGAATTTCCGTGCACACATTACAAATATTTGCAATCGTGCTAGCAAAATGGTCGGTTTTGTTATTCGCATATGCAAACAGTTTAATAATATTCATGTAATGTTTCTACTATATAATTGTTTAGTCCGTAGCATACGGACGTAGCATACAAAGAGCACAGCGTAAGTCACCAGCAATATAGAGTTTACTTCTATACCTTGTTTTAATTGCTACAACTGGTGAAAATGCTTCTTGGCAAAAACAAGATTTTTAAAAGGTAAAAACCAACGCAGCGCCTGATCTGCTATTGAGGAATATAATTAGAAAAATTTAATTCAAAACAATGTATTATTCATCAGAGCTACTTTTACTTTTGAACACTTGCTCTTGAAACGTTGATGGGAGCGCGTCTATGACAACATAAAATGGATCCGTTTATATCTAGAAACATTATTATCGCATAAGTTAGGGAAGCAGCGCTTGAACTTTTTCAAGGCTCTGCATATTGTTTAGCATATTTGTCTCAATATCGGCGTCATCAAAAACAAATGGCCTGATACTTAACTTTGTTACCTGATACAAACTAATTTTATGTATTTCAGCCTTAGACCTAATAAAACCAAAATACATTTGACTTATGAAATAATTTGGAAAGAGTATGCTAAGCACCCTATCGCATAGCTACATTTCTCGATTTACCTCCGCTGCACACGTTTTACTTTGCATATTTTCATTCGTTGCTAACGTACGGCGTGGAGTTATGGGGGCGTGCAGCCGACAGGAAGAGAGGCTTCATTATGCAGAATCCTGCCGGCCGCACAATAGCGCGTGTGCCGCTCGATACAACTGCAAGGCTTCTGCTTTGGGGTCTATGCATAATGACGCTGCCGTTCATTTATATAAAAGAAGTAGTGCTGTACGTTTGCAGGAATTTTGTCGATTTCAAATTGAATGGTGTGCGTCACCACTACCAAACAAAATCCGGAAGGTGCTACATGCGGTGAGTCGTGCACTATCCAAGTCGGAAAGGCTAGATTATGTCGCTGGAATACAAAGCTTGATGGCTAAGTTGTTAATGATCTTCCTTGTAATCTGTAGATTTTCTCTTTGCATTTTTATTGTATTTTCTAATGTTTTCTTACAATTCCAATAGGATAGAAAAATTATGTGCCGAAAAAATTGTGAGAAGTATACTATTATACCAATAACATTAAATCTGAATCTATTAGGTGTACAAATTAATTCGGTGATTTAAAATATAAAAGAAAAATTCAACGGAATATACATCTCAATACGATATACATCTCAATACAATATACATCTCAATGTCAAATGGGTCTCAAACGGGTAAAAGAATGGCTTGACTGTAACCTTTTATCTCTAAATGTAGAGAAAACAAAATATATGACGTTTTCCAAAACAAGCAAGGGAATGCAACAAACAGCTGGACTATCCCTCATAGTACACACATGTAAGGACAGTCCATCAACTATCTGTGCTTGTTCTAGTCTAGACAAGGTGAGCACGATTAAATACCTAGGCTTGACTTTGGACAATAGATTGACCTGGTCTTATCATATCTACAACACAGCGGCTAAAATTCGCAAACTCATTCATCCATTTAAACTTCTACGTAACGTAATGTCGAAACCAGTACTAAAAATTGTCTATTACGCACTTGCTCACAGCATTATATCATATGGGATTCTTGGTTGGGGCGGTGCAGCACTATCACACCTCGATCCACTTGTTAACGCTCAGAAGGCGCTGTTAAGAGTTGTCAACAAAAAACCGTTGAGATACCCGTCTGAGCAACTTTTTCGTGAGTTCTCTATTCTTGACGTACGGCAAACATTTGCTAAAACGATAATACTCTATTATCACAAACATAAAGAATTGCACCAGCACACAACCCATAAAATTATTACACGAGCGATAACTAATAGTAACCACATAGTGCCCAAACTGAATAGTACCCATGCACAGAGACATTTTCTTTACTTGGCACCGTCGTTGTTCAATAAAACTAAGGATATACCCGGCATTTATACTCAAGGAATTAATTTAAAAATAAATGTAAATAAAAAAAGACTAACCCACTGGTTGATCACCCAGGGAAGGAAAGAAACCGAAAAATTAATTTGCTTTATTCCTATCTAACTTAACATTCCTAACACATTATTATGAACCTACCATATATTTATGATTATTATTATTTATGATTATTATATATTATTATTATTATCACATACCTTTTTAGATTATTTGAAATTTTATTTTTTAATAAAATTTACTTTACTTGATTTTATTTTTCACGGCATTCTTCAACGTAATTTTTTTATTTAGCATTAGGCAGTACCTAATTATACGAATCTGAGCCTACCTTAGTGCGGACGTCTCGTGCGATCCAGTTAGGTTAGGTTTAATTCATTTGTAACTGATACTATGATTTTTTGTAAAATAAAGAATTTGAATTTGAATTTGAATACTCGAAATAATTACCATTGAATTCTATTAACTCAGCCCATCTTTGCGGTCGCTGACGAATGGGAAAAAAAAACTTGGCGGTTTTGAATTGATAACATTATCAATTCGGACGTCGCCAAGTGTTTCAAAGTGTTGATCAGACAAATGATTTTGTAGCAATCGAAATAAAAGAAAATCTGAAAAAGCGAGATCTGAAGAATAAGCTGAGTGAGGGAGAATTTCCCGTCTCAAACCAGAGTCAAATCGATAACATCCAGAGTCACTTTTGGGACATGTGGTCAAGCATTAATAATAATAATAATTCTTTATTGTGAACTGTAAGTAGGTCGAACAAAATGGATGGGTACTATTATATGTGCTATACAGTTTACCAATCAGGCGTACAATATGTATTTTTCTATAATTAAATATGTTCACTTCGCAGTTAAAGGAAAACAAATCCGAAAATATTACGTTTTAGACATAGGTACTAGAGTGGCAAAGAGCCCAGTGGGGTGGGGTGGTAGTGAGTTGTGTTTTTTAGTTTTTCAGTTTTTTTTTTGCACATCTACTCATTGTATGAAAGGGCACATCTACTTTCGTTGTTGTTCATTGTATGAAAGGGCACATCTACTTTCAAGGTAGAGTAAATAGGTAGGTCGAGTGAGCCCATTCGGTGTTAGTCGCGCTAACGCGACTGAGTCGAGTCGAAAACGCGCTCATTTTCTTGTTCGACTTTTGCTTTTTACCCGCCTTCCCCTACGTGCCTCGCCACCTTCGATCTTTCGAAATAAATCTAAATCTTCTTCTTTCGAAATCGAGACCTTTAGAAATAATTCGATAGGTAGAGTAAATAGGTAGGTCGAGTGAGCCCATTCGGTGTTAGTCGCGCTAACGCGACTGAGTCGGTTCGAGAACGCGCTCATTTTCTTGTTCGATTTTCAAAATTTTTCAAAATTTCAAAATTTCAAAAATGCCATTTTGTAGAGATTACCGAGGCCGTCGTTCTGTCCGACCATCGTAGCGCTATAGGTTTACTCTGTCGCGATTTATTTCGAAAAATGTGATTTTTTCATAACAATTTCCAAGTTCAAAATGAAAGTTTATATAAAATTTTTCAAAATTTCAAAATTTCAAAAATGCCATTTTGTATAGATTACCCAGGCCGTCGTTCTGTCCGAACACAGTAGCGCTATAGGTTTACTCTATCACGATCTTTTTCGAAAAAATGTGATTTTTTCATAATAATTTCTATGTTTAAAATGAAAGTTTATATAAAATTTTTCAAAATGTCAAAATTTCAAAAATGCCATTTTGTAGAGATTACCGAGGCCGTCGTTCTGTCCAAACACCGTAGCGCTATAGGTTTACTCTATCACGATCTTTTTCGAAAAATGTGATTTTTTCATAATAATTTCTATGTTTAAAATGAAAGTTTATATAAAATTTATCAAAATTTCAAAATTTCAAAAATGCCATTTTCTAGAGCTTATCGAGGCCGTCGTTCTGTCCGAACACCGTAGCGCTATAGGTTTACTCTGTCACGATCTTTTTCGAAAAATGTGATTTTTTCATAATAATTTCTATGTTTAAAATGAAAGTTTATATAAAATTTTTCAAAATGTCAAAATTTCAAAAATGCCATTTTGTAGAGATTACCGAGGCCGTCGTTCTGTCCAAACACCGTAGCGCTATAGGTTTACTCTATCACGATCTTTTTCGAAAAATGTGATTTTTTCATAATAATTTCTATGTTTAAAATGAAAGTTTATATAAAATTTATCAAAATTTCAAAATTTCAAAAATGCCATTTTCTAGAGCTTATCGAGGCCGTCGTTCTGTCCGAACACAGTAGCGCTATAGGTTTACTCTATCACGATCTTTTTCGAAAAAATGTGATTTTTTCATAATAATTTCTATGTTTAAAATGAAAGTTTATATAAAATTTTTCAAAATGTCAAAATTTCAAAAATGCCATTTTGTAGAGATTACCGAGGCCGTCGTTCTGTCCAAACACCGTAGCGCTATAGGTTTACTCTGTCACGATCTTTTTCGAAAAATGTGATTTTTTCATAATAATTTCTATGTTTAAAATGAAAGTTTATATAAAATTTTTCAAAATGTCAAAATTTCAAAAATGCCATTTCGTAGAGGTTACCGAGGCCGTCGTTCTGTCCGAACACCGTAGCGCTATAGGTTTACTCTATCACGATCTTTTTCGAAAAATGTGATTTTTTCATAACAATTTCTATGTTCAAAATGAAAGTTTATATAAAAAAATTCAAAATGTCAAAATTTCGAAAATGCCATTTTCTAGAGATTACCAAGGCCGTCGTTCTGTCCGAACATCGTAACGCTATAGGTTTCCTCTATCACGATCTTTTTCGAAAAATGTGATTTTTTCATAATAAATTCTATGTTTAAAATGAAATTTTATATAAAATTTTTCAAAATTTCAAAATTTCAAAAATGTCATTTTGTAGAGCTTAAGCGGGGTGTCGATCTCGCCAAAGACCGCAACGCGGTAGGTTTACTCTATCTCGTTCTTTTGTGAAAAATATGATTTTTTCATAACAATTTCTATGTTCAAAATGAAAGTTTATATAAAAAATTTCAAAATGTCAAAATTTCGAAAATGCCATTTCGTAGAGATTTCAAAGTCCTTCGTTCTGTCTGAACACCGCAACGCGGTAGGTTTACTCTATCTCGTTATTTTGTGAAAAATGTGATTTTTTCATAATAATTTCTATGTTTAAAATGAAATTTTATATAAAATTTTTCAAAATTTCAAAATTTCAAAAATGCCATTTTGTAGAGCTTAAGCGGGGTGTCGATCTCGCCAAAGACCGCAACGCGGTAGGTTTACTCTATCTCGTTCTTTTGTGAAAAATGTGATTTTTTGATAACAATTTCTATGTTCAAAATGAAAGTTTATATAAAAAATTTCAAAATGTCAAAATTTTGAAATAGCCATTTCGTAGAGATTATCAAGGCCGTCGTTCTGTCCAAACGCCGTAACGGTATAGGTTTACTCTATCACGATCTTTTTCGAAAAATGTGATTTTTTCATAATAATTTCTATGTTTAAAATGAAATTTTATATAAAATTTTTCAAAATTTCAAAATTTCAAAAATGCCATTTTGTAGAGCTTAAGCGGGGTGTCGATCTCGCCAAAGACCGCAACGCGGTAGGTTTACTCTATCTCGTTCTTTTGTGAAAAATGTAATTTTTTCATAACAATTTCTATGTTCAAAATGAAAGTTTATATAAAAAATTTCAAAATGTCAAAATTTCGAAAATGCCATTTCGTAGATATTTCAAAGGCCTTCGTTCTGCCCGAACACCGTCACGCGTTTAATTTACTCTATCACGGTCTTTTTCGAAAAATGTCATTTATTCATAACAATTTCTATGTTCAAAATGAAAGTTTATATAAAAAATTTCAAAATGTCAAAATTTCGAAAATGCCATTTCGTAGAGATTTCAAAGGCCTTCGTTCTGTCCGAACACCGCAACGCGGTAGGTTTACTCTATCTCGTTATTTTGTGAAAAATGTGATTTTTTCATAACAATTTCTATGTTCAAAATGAAAGTTTATATAAAAAATTTCAAAATGTCAAAATTTCGAAAATGCCATTTCGTAGAGATTTCAAAGGCCTTCGTTCTGTCCGAACACCGCAACGCGGTAGGTTTACTCTATCTCGTTATTTTGTGAAAAATGTGATTTTTTCATAACAATTTCTATGTTCAAAATGAAAGTTTATATAAAAAATTTCAAAATGTCAAAATTTCGAAAATGCCATTTCGTAGAGATTTCAAAGGCCTTCGTTCTGTCCGAACACCGCAACGCGGTAGGTTTACTCTATCTCGTTATTTTGTGAAAAATGTGATTTTTTCATAACAATTTCTATGTTCAAAATGAAAGTTTATATAAAAAATTTCAAAATGTCAAAATTTCGAAAATGCCATTTCGTAGAGATTTCAAAGGCCTTCGTTCTGTCCGAACACCGCAACGCGGTAGGTTTACTCTATCTCGTTATTTTGTGAAAAATGTGATTTTTTCATAACAATTTCTATGTTCAAAATGAAAGTTTATATAAAAAATTTCAAAATGTCAAAATTTCGAAAATGCCATTTTGTAGAGATTACCAAGGCCGTCGTTCTGTCCGAACGCCGTAACGCTATAGGTTTACTCTATCAAGATATTTTTCGAAAAATGTGATTTTTTCATAATAATTTCTATGTTTAAAATGAAATTTTATATAAAATTTTTCAAAATTTTAAAATTTAAAAAATGCCATTTTGTAGAGCTTAAGCGGGGTGTCGATCTCGCCAAAGACCGCAACGCGCTAGGTTTACTCTATCTCGATCCATTCGGACGTTCGTGAGTCGAATTATCGAGGTTTATGTGTTTTTTTTGGTGGCATTTTCAAAATCCAATATGGCCGCCGGCCGGAGGAAATTTCCACTTTTCGGACTTTTCCCATAGAGAGACGATTCTCCGGTTGGAAAGAGGCGATGAAAAATTAACAAAAATCAAAAAATGAGAAAAATTAAGGGAGCCGAAAATGACACTTTTTCGAAAAAAATATTTCCTATCAAAAGTGGAAAAATGGAAAATTTATATGAATTTTTGGAGAAATTCCAATTTTTTTTTTGGCAATCTCGTAAAGGACGTCTAGGTCTTCGACTTAGCGCAGACGCAAATCCATTCGGACGTTCGTGAGTCGAATTATCGAGGTTTATGTGTTTTTTTGGTGGCATTTTCAAAATCCAATATGGCCGCCGCCCGAAGAAAATTTCAACTTTTCGGGATTTTCCCATAGAGAGACGATTCTCCGGTTGGAAAGAGGCTATGAAAACTTAACAAAAATCAAAAAATGAGAAAAATTAAGGGAGCCGAAAAAAACACTTTTTTCGTTTTGAGGGCGTTTTTTGGAAAAATTTCAAATTGAAAATTTATATGAATTTTTGGAGAAACTTGAAAATTTTTTTTGGCAATCTCGTAATGGACGTCTAGATCTTCGACATGTCGCAGACGCAAATCCATTCGGACGTTCGTGAGTCGAATTATCGAGGTTTATGTGTTTTTTTGGTGGCATTTTCAAAATCCAATATGGCCGCCGGCCGAAGGAAATTTCCACTTTTCGGAGTTTTCCCATAGAGAGACGATTCTCCGGTTGGAAAGAGGCGATGAAAAATTAACAAAAATCAAAAAATGAAAAAAATTAAGGGAGCCGAAAATGACACTTTTTTCGTTTTGAGGGCGTTTTTTTGACCAAATTTCAAAGTGAAAATTATTACTAATTTTTGGAGAAACTTAATATTTTTTTTCTGCAATATCGTAAAGGACGTGCAGTCCTCGGACTCGCCGTAGACGGCCGTCGATTTGGACGTTCTCGATTGCGTCGAATGATCGTGGAAAATGTGCGTTTTTTCGACGTTCTCTAGATGCATTTTCAAAATCCAATGTGGCGGCCGCGCGAAGAAAATTTCTACTTTTTGGAGTTTTCCCATAGAGAGACGATTCTCCCGTTGGAAATAGGCGATGAAAAATTAACAAAAATCAAAAAATGAGAAAAATTAAGGGAGCCGAAAATGACACTTTTTTCGAAAAAAATATTTCCTATCAAAAGTGGAAAAATGGAAAATTTGTATGATTTTTTTGGGAATTTCAAAATTTCAAAAATGCCATTTCGCAGCTCTCGCCGAGCCCTTCGATCGCTCCTCGGACCGAAACGCTCCGCTCCTATCCGTTCTCGAGTTATGTCGGTTTCCGCGTTTTCGTCGATGCGTTTTCGAACGCAATTTTGAATTTGAAAATCGAAAAAATTTCAACTTTTCGGAATTTTCCCATAGAGAGACGATTCTCCGGTTGGAAAGAGGCGATGAAAAGTTATCAAAAATCAAAAAATGAGAAAAATTAAGGGAGCCGAAAAAAAAGAGCACTTTTTGAACTTTACGTGCGAAAAAAACGAATAAAACGAACGAATAGACGAAAATAAATTTTTCCACTCGACGCGCCGTCTAATGCGGTGCGATAGTTCCCGTACTTTGCGCGCCCGTAACTCGATAGATAACGGAGATAATCAACCCCGAAGGCCGAAAACGGGCGGTTACCAACTCCCTTTTAGGTAATAGGACTAGATCGGAGCGGCACAGAGCCCAGTGGGGTGGGGTGGTAGTGAGTTGTGTTGTTGTTGTTCATTGTATGAAAGGGCACATCTACTTTCATCGTAAACTATGTTAGATAGGTAGAGTAAATAGGTAGGTCGAGTGAGCCCATTCGGTGTTAGTCGCGCTAACGCGACTGAGTCGAGTCGAGAACGCGCTCATTTTCTTGTTCGACTTTTGCTTTTTACCCGCCTTCCCCTACGTGCCTCGCCACCTTCGATCTTTCGAAATAAATCGAAATCTTCTTCTTTCCAAATCGAGATCTTTCGTAAATAGGTAGGTCGAGTGAGCCCATTCAGTGTTAGTCGCGCTAACGCGACTGAGTCGAGTCGAGAACGCTCTCATTTTCTTGTTCGATTTTCAAAATTTTTCAAAATTTCAAAATTTCAAAAATGCCATTTCGTAGAGATTACCGAGGCCGTCGTTCTGTCCGAACACCGTAGCGCTATAGGTTTACTCTATCACGATCTTTTTCGAAAAATGTGATTTTTTCATAATAATTTCTATGTTTAAAATGAAAGTTTATATAAAATTTTTCAAAATTTCAAAATTTCAAAAATGCCATTTTGTAGAGATTACCGAGGCCGTCGTTCTGTCCGAACACCGTAGCGCTATAGCTTTACTCTATCACGATCTTTTCCGAAAAATGTGATTTTTTCATAATAATTTCTATGTTTAAAATGAAAGTTTATATAAAATTTTTCAAAATGTCAAAATTCCAAAAATGCCATTTTGTAGAGATTACCGAGGCTGTCGTTCTGTCCGAACACCGTAGCGCTATAGGTTTACTCTGTCTCGATTTATTTCGAAAAATGTGATTTTTTCATAACAATTTCCAAGTTCAAAATGAAACTTTATATAAAATTTTTCAAAATTTCAAAATTGCAAAAATGCCATTTTGTAGAGATTACCGAGGCCGTCGTTCTGTCCGAACACCGTAGCGCTATAGGTTTACTCTATCACGATCTTTTCCGAAAAATGTGATTTTTTCATAATAATTTCTATGTTTAAAATGAAAGTTTATATAAAATTTTTCAAAATGTCAAAATTCCAAAAATGCCATTTTGTAGAGATTACCGAGGCTGTCGTTCTGTCCGAACACCGTAGCGCTATAGGTTTACTCTGTCTCGATTTATTTCGAAAAATGTGATTTTTTCATAACAATTTCCAAGTTCAAAATGAAACTTTATATAAAATTTTTCAAAATTTCAAAATTGCAAAAATGCCATTTTGTAGAGATTACCGAGGCCGTCGTTCTGTCCAAACACAGTAGCGCTATAGGTTTACTCTATCACGATCTTTTTCGAAAAATGTGATTTTTTCATAATAATTTCTATGTTTAAAATGAAAGTTTATATAAAATTTTTCAAAATGTCAAAATTCCAAAAATGCCATTTTGTAGAGATTACCGAGGCTGTCGTTCTGTCCGAACACCGTAGCGCTATAGGTTAACTCTGTCTCGATTTATTTCGAAAAATGTGATTTTTTCATAACAATTTCCAAGTTCAAAATGAAACTTTATATAAAATTTTTCAAAATTTCAAAATTTCAAAAATGCCATTTTGTAGAGATTACCGAGGCCGTCGTTCTGTCCAAACACCGTAGCGCTATAGGTTTAGTCTGTCTCGATTTATTTAGAAAAATGTGATTTTTTCATAACAATTTCCAAGTTTAAAATGAAAGTTTATATAAAAAATTTCAAAATGTCAAAATTTCGAAAATGCCATTTCGTAGAGATTACCGAGGCCGTCGTTCTGTCCGAACACCGTATTGCGTTAGGTTTACTCTATCTCGATTTATTGCGAAAAATTTGATTTTTTCATAATAATTTCCAAGTTCAAAATGAAAGTTTATATAAAATTTTTCAAAATTTCAAAATTTTAAAAATGCCATTTCGTAGAGATTACCGAGGCCGTCGTTCTGTCCAAACACCGTAACGCGTTAGGTTTACTCTATCACGATTTATTTCGAAAAATGTGATTTTTTCATAATAATTTCCAAGTTCAAAATGAAAGTTTATATAAAATTTTTCAAAATTTCAAAATTTCAAAAATGCCATTTTGTAGAGATTACCGAGGCCGTCGTTTTGTCCAAACACCGTAGCGCTATAGGTTTAGTCTGTCTCGATTTATTTCGAAAAATGTGATTTTTTCATAACAATTTCCAAGTTTAAAATGAAAGTTTATATAAAAAATTTCAAAATGTCAAAATTTCGAAAATGCCATTTCGTAGAGATTACCGAGGCCGTCGTTCTGTCCGAACACCGTATTGCGTTAGGTTTACTCTATCTCGATTTATTGCGAAAAATTTGATTTTTTCATAATAATTTCCAAGTTCAAAATGAAAGTTTATATAAAATTTTTCAAAATTACAAAATTTTAAAAATGCCATTTCGTAGAGATTACCGAGGCCGTCGTTCTGTCCAAACACCGTAACGCTTTAGGTTTACTCTATCACGATTTATTTCGAAAAATGTGATTTTTTCATAATAATTTCCAAGTTCAAAATGAAAGTTTATATAAAAAATTTCAAAATTTCAAAATTTCAAAAATGCCATTTCGTAGACCTCACTCGGGGCGTCGATCTCGCCTAAGACCGCAACGCGGTAGGTTCGGTCTGTCTCGATCGATATCGGAAAATGTGATTTTTGTACTCGTTGGAAAAATTCAAAATCAAAATTTATATAAATTTTTTTAAAATTTCAAAATTCTGAAAATGCCACTTTGTAGTGCTGGTCGAGGCGCTACATCTCGCCGTAGAGCACAACTCGACAGGAGGTCGTCCTCTCTGCGCTAATCGGGTTTTTTCGTAGCCTCGTTTCAAAATCAAAGATGGCGGCCGCACGAAGAAAATTGAAGGAAATTTCAACTTTTAGGATTTTTCCCATAGAGTTGGGGGTATTCGGGTGGAAATGTCCATTGCAGAATTTCGGTCCCGCTGCTGCTTCCCAAAGCGTGGAGTCCGAAAAATTACGTTTTTTTTGTAAAAAAAATCCTTTAAAAATTGGGAAAATGGAAAATTTATATGAATTTTTGGAGAAATTCCAATTTTCTTTTTGGCAGTCTCGTAACGGATTTCTCGGACTTCGAGTTTCCACAGACGCGAATCCATTTAGACGTTTTGGATTCGAATTATCGAGGTTTTTGCTGTTTTTTCGTTGTATTTTCAAAATCCAATATGGCGGCGGCGCGAAGGAAATTTCAACTTTTTGGAGTTTTTCCATAGAGAGAAGGGTTTTCGGGTGGAGATGACAGTTGCGCAATTACGGTCCTGCGGCTATTTCCCAAAGCGTGGAATCCGAAAAATGAAACTTTTTTCGTTTCGAATGCGTTTTTTGGAAAAATTTCAAATTGAAAATTTATATGAATTTTTGGAGAAACTTGAAATTTTTTTTTGGCAATCTCGTAAAGGACGTCTAGGTCTTCGCCTTGCCGCAGAAGCGAATCCATTCGGACGTTCTTGAGTCGAATTATCGAGGTTTATGTGTTTTTTTGGTGGCATTTTCAAAATCCAATATGGCCGCCGCCCGAAGGAAATTTCAACTTTTTGGGATTTTCCCATAGAGAGACGATTCTCCGGTTGGAAAGAGGCGATGAAAAATTAACAAAAATCAAAAAATGAGAAAAATTATGGTAGCCGAAAAAAACACTTTTTTCGTTTTGAGGGCGTTTTTTTGACCAAATTTCAAAGTGAAAATTATTACTAATTTTTGGAGAAACTTAATATTTTTTTTCTGCAATATCGTAAAGGACGTGCAGTCCTTGGACTCGCCGTAGACGGCCGTCGATTTGGACGTTCTCGATTGCGTCGAATTATCGTGGAAAATGTGCGTTTTTTCGACGTTCTCTAGATGCATTTTCAAAATCCAATATGGCGGCCGGGCGAAGAAAATTTCTACTTTTTGGAGTTTTCCCATAGAGAGACGATTCTTCGGTTGGAAATAGGCGATGAAAAATTAACAAAAATCAAAAAATGAGAAAAATTAAGGGAGCCGAAAATGACACTTTTTTCGAAAAAAATATTTCCTATCGAAAGTGGAAAAATGGAAAATTTGTATGATTTTTTTGGGAATTTCAAAATTTCAAAAATGCCATTTCGCAGCTCTCGCCGAGCCCTTCGATCGCTCCTCGGACCGAACGCTCCGCTCCTATCCGTTCTCGAGTTATGTTGGTTTCCGCGTTTTCGTCGATGCGTTTTCGAACGCCATTTTGAATTTGAAAATCGAAAAAATTTCCACTTTTCGGAATTTTTCCATAGACGGAGGGTCGTCGAGATCGAGGAGGTCCGAAAAAAGACTGACCGAATTGAGGAATAAAAAATCGTACAAAGCCGAAAAAAAAAGAGCACTTTTTTAACTTTACGTGCGAAAAAAACGAATAAAACAAACGAATCGACGAAAATAAATTTTTCCACTCGACGCGCCGTCTAAGGCTCTGCGAGAGTTCCCGTACTTGCGCGCGCGTAACTCGACAGATAGCGGAGATGACGAACCCCGAAGGCCGAAAACGGGCGGTTACCAACTCCCTTTTAGGGTATATGACTAGAGCCCAGTGGGGTGGGGTGGTAGTGACTTTTTTTTTTGCACATCTACTTTTATTGTTACTCATTGTATGAAAGGGCACATCTACTTAGAGTAAATAGGTAGGTCGAGTGAGCCCATTCGGTGTTAGTCGCGCTAACGCGACTGAGTCGAGTCGAGAACGCGCTCATTTTCTTGTTCGACTTTTGCTTTTTACCCGCCTTCCCCTACGTGCCTCGCCACCTTCGATCTTTCGAAATAAATCGAAATCTTCTTCTTTCGAAATCGAGATCTTTCGAAATAATTCGATAGGTAGAGTAAATAGGTAGGTCGAGTGAGCCCATTCAGTGTTAGTCGCGCTAACGCGACTGAGTCGAGTCGAGAACGCGCTCATTTTCTTGTTCGATTTTCAAAAATTTTCAAAATTTCAAAATTTCAAAAATGCCATTTTATAGAGCTTAAGCGGGGTGTCAATCTCGCCAAAGACCGCAACGCGGTAGGTTTACTCAATCTCGATTTATTTCAAAAAATGTGATTTTTTCATAACAATTTCTATGTTCAAAATGAAAGTTTATATAAAAAATTTCAAAATGTCAAAATTTCGAAAATGCCATTTTGTAGAGATTACCAAGGCCGTCGTTCTGTCCGAACACCGTAGCGCTATAGGTTTACTCTATCACGATCTTTTTCGAAAAATGTGATTTTTTCATAATAATTTCTATGTTTAAAATGAAAGTTTATATAAAATTTTTCAAAATTTCAAAATTTCAAAAATGCCATTTTGTAGAGATTACCGAGGCCGTCGTTCTGTCCGAACACCGTAGCGCTATAGGTTTACTCTGTCTCGATTTATTTCGAAAAATGTGATTTTTTCATGACAATTTCCAAGTTCAAAATGAAACTTTATATAAAATTTTTCAAAATTTCAAAATTTCAAAAATGCCATTTTCTAGAGCTTACCGAGGCCGTCGTTCTGTCCGAACACCGTAGCGCTATAGGTTTACTCTGTCACGATCTTTTTCGAAAAATGTGATTTTTTCATAATAATTTCTATGTTTAAAATGAAAGTTTATATAAAATTTTTCAAAATGTCAAAATTTCAAAAATGCCATTTTGTAGAGATTACGCAGGCCGTCGTTCTGTCTGAACACAGTAGCGCTATAGGTTTACTCTATCACGATCTTTTTCGAAAAATGTGATTTTTTCATAATAATTTCTATGTTTAAAATGAAAGTTTATATAAAATTTTTCAAAATTTCAAAATTTCAAAAATGCCATTTTGTAGAGATTACCGAGGCCGTCGTTCTGTCCGAACACCGTAGCGCTATAGGTTTACTCTGTCACGATCTTTTTCGAAAAATGTGATTTTTTCATAACAATTTCTATGTTCAAAATGAAAGTTTATATAAAAAATTTCAAAATGTCAAAATTTCGAAAATGCCATTTCGTAGAGATTTCAAAGGCCTTCGTTCTGTCCGAACACCGCAACGCGGTAGGTTTACTCTATCTCGTTATTTTGTGAAAAATGTGATTTTTTCATAACAATTTCTATGTTTAAAATGAAAGTTTATATAAAAAATTTCAAAATGTCAAAATTTCAAAAATGCCATTTCGTAGACCTCACTCGGGGCGTCGATCTCGCCTAAGACCGCAACGCGGTAGGTTCGGTCTGTCTCGATCGATATCGGAAAATGTGATTTTTGTACTCGTTGGAAAAATTCAAAATCAAAATTTATATATTTTTTTTTAAAATTTCAAAATTCTGAAAATGCCACTTTGTAGTGCTGTTCGAGGCGCTACATCTCGCCTTAGAACACAACTCGACGGGAGGTCGTCCTCTCTGCGCTAATCGGTTTTTTTCGTAGCCTCCTTTCAAAATCAAATATGGCGGCCGCACGAAGAAAATTGAAGGAAATTTCAACTTTTAGGATTTTTCCCATAGAGTTGGGGGTATTCGGGTGGAAATGTCCATTGCAGAATTTCGGTCCCGCTGCTGCTTCCCAAAGCGTGGAGTCCGAAAAATTACGTTTTTTTTGTAAAAAAAATCCTTTAAAAATTGGGAAAATGGAAAATTTATATGAATTTTTGGAGAAATTCCAATTTTCTTTTTGGCAGTCTCGTAACGGATTTCTCGGACTTCGAGTTTCCACAGACGCGAATCCATTTAGACGTTTTGGATTCGAATTATCGAGGTTTTTGCTGTTTTTTCGTTGTATTTTCAAAATCCAATATGGCGGCGGCGCGAAGGAAATTTCAACTTTTTGGAGTTTTTCCATAGAGAGAAGGGTTTTCGGGTGGAGATGACAGTTGCGCAATTACGGTCCTGCGGCTATTTCCCAAAGCGTGGAATCCGAAAAATGAAACTTTTTTCGTTTCGAATGCGTTTTTTGGAAAAATTTCAAATTGAAAATTTATATGAATTTTTGGAGAAACTTGAAAATTTTTTTTGGCAATCTCGTAAAGGACGTCTAGGTCTTCGCCTTGCCGCAGAAGCGAATCCATTCGGACGTTCTTGAGTCGAATTATCGAGGTTTATGTGTTTTTTTGGTGGCATTTTCAAAATCCAATATGGCCGCCGCCCGAAGGAAATTTCAACTTTTTGGGATTTTCCCATAGAGAGACGATTCTCCGGTTGGAAAGAGGCGATGAAAAATTAACAAAAATCAAAAAATGAGAAAAATTATGGTAGCCGAAAAAAACACTTTTTTCGTTTTGAGGGCGTTTTTTTGACCAAATTTCAAAGTGAAAATTATTACTAATTTTTGGAGAAACTTAATATTTTTTTTCTGCAATATCGTAAAGGACGTGCAGTCCTTGGACTCGCCGTAGACGGCCGTCGATTTGGACGTTCTCGATTGCGTCGAATTATCGTGGAAAATGTGCGTTTTTTCGACGTTCTCTAGATGCATTTTCAAAATCCAATATGGCGGCCGGGCGAAGAAAATTTCTACTTTTTGGAGTTTTCCCATAGAGAGACGATTCTTCGGTTGGAAATAGGCGATGAAAAATTAACAAAAATCAAAAAATGAGAAAAATTAAGGGAGCCGAAAATGACACTTTTTTCGAAAAAAATATTTCCTATCGAAAGTGGAAAAATGGAAAATTTGTATGATTTTTTTGGGAATTTCAAAATTTCAAAAATGCCATTTCGCAGCTCTCGCCGAGCCCTTCGATCGCTCCTCGGACCGAACGCTCCGCTCCTATCCGTTCTCGAGTTATGTTGGTTTCCGCGTTTTCGTCGATGCGTTTTCGAACGCCATTTTGAATTTGAAAATCGAAAAAATTTCCACTTTTCGGAATTTTTCCATAGACGGAGGGTCGTCGAGATCGAGGAGGTCCGAAAAAAGACTGACCGAATTGAGGAATAAAAAATCGTACAAAGCCGAAAAAAAAAGAGCACTTTTTTAACTTTACGTGCGAAAAAAACGAATAAAACAAACGAATCGACGAAAATAAATTTTTCCACTCGACGCGCCGTCTAAGGCTCTGCGAGAGTTCCCGTACTTGCGCGCGCGTAACTCGACAGATAGCGGAGATGACGAACCCCGAAGGCCGAAAACGGGCGGTTACCAACTCCCTTTTAGGGTATATGACTAGAGTGGCACAGAGCCCAGTGGGGTGGGGTGGTAGTGAGTTGTGTTTTTTAGTTTTTCAGTTTTTTTTTTTGCACATCTACTTTTACTCATTGTATGAAAGGGCACATCTACTTTCGTTGTTGTTCATTGTATGAAAGGCACATCTACTTTCAAGGTAGAGTAAATAGGTAGGTCGAGTGAGCCCATTCGGTGTTAGTCGCGCTAACGCGACTGAGTCGAGTCGAGAACGCGCTCATTTTCTTGTTCGACTTTTGCTTTTTACCCGCCTTCCCCTACGTGCCTCGCCACCTTCGATCTTTCGAAATAAATCGAAATCTTCTTCTTTCGAAATCGAGATCTTTCGAAATAATTCGATAGGTAGAGTAAATAGGTAGGTCGAGTGAGCCCATTCAGTGTTAGTCGCGCTAACGCGACTGAGTCGAGTCGAGAACGCGCTCATTTTCTTGTTCGATTTTCAAAATTTTTCAAAATTTCAAAATTTCAAAAATGCGATTTTGTAGAGCTTAAGCGGGGTGTCGATCTCGCCAAAGACTGCAACGCGGTAGGTTTACTCTATCTCGTTCTTTTGTGAAAAATGTGATTTTTTCATAACAATTTCTATGTTCAAAATGAAAGTTTATATAAAATTTTTCAAAATTTCAAAATTTCAAAAATGCCATTTTGTAGAGATTACCCAGGCCGTCGTTCTGTCCGAACACCGTAGCGCTATAGGTTTACTCTATCACGATCTTTTTCGAAAAATGTGATTTTTTCATAATAATTTCTATGTTTAAAATGAAAGTTTATATAAAATTTTTCAAAATTTCAAAATTTCAAAAATGCCATTTTCTATAGCTTACCGAGGCCGTCGTTCTGTCCGAACACCGTAGCGCTATAGGTTTACTCTATCTCGTTCTTTTGTGAAAAATGTGATTTTTTCATAACAATTTCTATGTTCAAAATGAAAGTTTATATAAAATTTTTCAAAATGTCAAAATTTCAAAAATGCCATTTTCTAGAGCTTACCGAGGCCGTCGTTCTGTCCGAACACCGTAGCGCTATAGGTTTACTCTGTCACGATCTTTTTCGAAAAATGTGATTTTTTCATAATAATTTCTATGTTTAAAATGAAATTTTATATAAAATTTTTCAAAATTTCAAAATTTCAAAAATGCCATTTGGTAGAGATTACCGAGGCCGTCGTTCTGTCCGAACACCGTAGCGCTATAGCTTTACTCTATCACGATCTTTTTCGAAAAATGTGATTTTTCATAATAATTTCTATGTTTAAAATGAAATTTTATATAAAATTTTTCAAAATTTCAAAATTTCAAAAATGCCATTTTCTAGAGATTAAGCGGGGTGTCGATCTCGCCAAAGACCGCAACGCGGTAGGTTTACTCTATCACGGTCTTTTTCGAAAAATGTGATTTTTTGATAACAATTTCTATGTTCAAAATGAAAGTTTATATAAAAAATTTCAAAATGTCAAAATTTCGAAAATGCCATTTCGTAGAGATTTTAAAGGCCTTCGTTCTGTCCGAACACCGCAACGCGGTAGGTTTACTCTATATCGTTATTTTGTGAAAAATGTGATTTTTTCATAATAATTTCTATGTTTAAAATGAAATTTTATATAAAATTTTTCAAAATGTCAAAATTTCAAAAATGCCATTTTGTAGACCTCACTCGGGGCGTCGATCTAGCACAAGACGGCAACGCGGTAGGTTCGGTCTGTCTCGATCGATATCGGAAAATGTGATTTTTGTACTCGTTGGAAAAATTCAAAATCAAAATTTATATAAATTTTTTTAAAATTTCAAAATTCTGAAAATGCCACTTTGTAGTGCTGGTCGAGGCGCTACATCTCGCCGTAGAACACAACTCGACGGGAGGTCGTCCTCTCTGCGCTAATCGGGTTTTTTCGTAGCCTCGTTTAAAAATCAAATATGGCGGCCGCACGAAGAAAATTGAAGGAAATTTGAACTTTTAGGATTTTTCCCATAGAGTTGGGCGTATTCGGGTGGAAATGTCCATTGCACAATTTCGGTCCCGCTGCTGCTTCCCAAAGCGTGGGAGCCGAAAAATTACGTTTTTTTTGTAAAAAATTTGCTTCAAAAATTGGGAAAATGGAAAATTTATATGATTTTTTTGAGAAATTCCAATTTTTTTTTTGGCAGTCTCGTAACGGATTTCTCGGACTTCGAGTTGCCACAGACGCGAATCCATTTCGACGTTTTCAATTCGAATTATTGAGGTTTTTGCGGTTTTTTCGTTGTATTTTCAAAATCCAATATGGCGGCGGCGCGAGGGAAATTTCAAGTTTTTAGAGTTTTTTCATAGAGAGAAGGGTTTTCGGGTGAAGATGACTGTTGCGCAATTACGGTCCCGCGGCTATTTCCCAAAGCGTGGGATCCGAAATATGAAACTTTTTTCGTTTCGAATGCGTTTTTTGGAAAAATTTCAAATTGAAAATTTATATGAATTTTTGGAGAAACTTGAAAATTTTTTTTGGCAGTCTCGTAAAGGACGTCTAGGTCTTCGATTTGCCGCAGACGCAAATCCAGTCGGACGTTCGTGAGTCGAATTATCGAGGTTTATGTGTTTTTTTGGTGGCATTTTCAAAATCCAATATGGCCGCCGGGCGAAGAAAATTTCTACTTTTTAGACTTTTCCCATAGAGAGACGATTCTCCGGTTGGAAAGAGGCGATGAAAAATTAACAAAAATCAAAAAATGAGAAAAATTAAGGGAGCCGAAAATGACACTTTTTTCGTTTTGAGGGCGTTTTTTTGACCAAATTTCAAAGTGAAAATTATTACTAATTTTTGGAGAAACTTAATATTTTTTTTCTGCAATATCGTAAAGGACGTGCAGTCCTCGGACTCGCCGTAGACGGCCGTCGATTTGGACGTTCTCGATTGCGTCGAATTATCGTGGAAAATGTGCGTTTTTTCGACGTTCTCTAGATGCATTTTCAAAATGCAATATGGCGGCCGGGCGAAGAAAATTTCTACTTTTTGGAGTTTTCCCATAGAGAGACGATTCTCCGGTTGGAAACAGGCGATGAAAAATTAACAAAAATCAAAAAATGAGAAAAATTAAGTCAGCCGAAAATGACACTTTTTTCGAAAAAAATATTTCCTATCGAAAGTGGAAAAATGGAAAATTTATATGATTTTTTTGGGAATTTCAAAATTTCAAAAATGCCATTTCGCAGCTCTCGCCGAGCCCTTCGATCGCTCCTCGGACCGAAACGCTCCGCTCCTATCCGTTCTCGAGTTATGTCGGTTTCCGCGTTTTCGTCGATGCGTTTTCGAACGCAATTTTGAATTTGAAAAACGAAAAAATTTCCACTTTTCGGAGTTTTCCCATAGAGAGACGATTCTCCGGTTGGAAAGATTCGATGAAAAATTATCAAAAATCAAAAAATGAAAAAAATTAAGTCAGCCGAAAAAAAAGAGCACTTTTTGAACTTTACGTGCGAAAAAAACGAATAAAACAAACGAATAGACGAAAATAATTTTTTCCACTCGATGCGCCGTCTAATGCGGTGCGATAGTTCCCGTACTTCGCACGCGCGTAACTCGATGGATAACGGAGATGAAGAACCCCGAAGGCCGAAAACGGGCAGTTACCAACTCCCTTTTAGGGTATATGACTAGAGCCCAGTGGGGTGGGGTGGTAGTGACTTTTTTTTTGCACATCTACTTTTATTGTTACTCATTGTATGAAAGGGCACATCTACTTAGAGTAAATAGGTAGGTCGAGTGAGCCCATTCGGTGTTAGTCGCGCTAACGCGACTGAGTCGAGTCGAGAACGCGCTCATTTTCTTGTTCGACTTTTGCTTTTTACCCGCCTTCCCCTACGTGCCTCGCCACCTTCGATCTTTCGAAATAAATCGAAATCTTCTTCTTTCGAAATCGAGATCTTTCGAAATAATTCGATAGGTAGAGTAAATAGGTAGGTCGAGTGAGCCCATTCAGTGTTAGTCGCGCTAACGCGACTGAGTCGAGTCGAGAACGCGCTCATTTTCTTGTTCGATTTTCAAAAATTTTCAAAATTTCAAAATTTCAAAAATGCCATTTTATAGAGCTTAAGCGGGGTGTCAATCTCGCCAAAGACCGCAACGCGGTAGGTTTACTCAATCTCGATTTATTTCAAAAAATGTGATTTTTTCATAACAATTTCTATGTTCAAAATGAAAGTTTATATAAAAAATTTCAAAATGTCAAAATTTCGAAAATGCCATTTTGTAGAGATTACCAAGGCCGTCGTTCTGTCCGAACACCGTAGCGCTATAGGTTTACTCTATCACGATCTTTTTCGAAAAATGTGATTTTTTCATAATAATTTCTATGTTTAAAATGAAAGTTTATATAAAATTTTTCAAAATTTCAAAATTTCAAAAATGCCATTTTGTAGAGATTACCGAGGCCGTCGTTCTGTCCGAACACCGTAGCGCTATAGGTTTACTCTGTCTCGATTTATTTCGAAAAATGTGATTTTTTCATGACAATTTCCAAGTTCAAAATGAAACTTTATATAAAATTTTTCAAAATTTCAAAATTTCAAAAATGCCATTTTCTAGAGCTTACCGAGGCCGTCGTTCTGTCCGAACACCGTAGCGCTATAGGTTTACTCTGTCACGATCTTTTTCGAAAAATGTGATTTTTTCATAATAATTTCTATGTTTAAAATGAAAGTTTATATAAAATTTTTCAAAATGTCAAAATTTCAAAAATGCCATTTTGTAGAGATTACGCAGGCCGTCGTTCTGTCTGAACACAGTAGCGCTATAGGTTTACTCTATCACGATCTTTTTCGAAAAATGTGATTTTTTCATAATAATTTCTATGTTTAAAATGAAAGTTTATATAAAATTTTTCAAAATTTCAAAATTTCAAAAATGCCATTTTGTAGAGATTACCGAGGCCGTCGTTCTGTCCGAACACCGTAGCGCTATAGGTTTACTCTGTCACGATCTTTTTCGAAAAATGTGATTTTTTCATAACAATTTCTATGTTCAAAATGAAAGTTTATATAAAAAATTTCAAAATGTCAAAATTTCGAAAATGCCATTTCGTAGAGATTTCAAAGGCCTTCGTTCTGTCCGAACACCGCAACGCGGTAGGTTTACTCTATCTCGTTATTTTGTGAAAAATGAGATTTTTTCATAACAATTTCTATGTTCAAAATGAAAGTTTATATAAAAAATTTCAAAATGTCAAAATTTCGAAAATGCCATTTCGTAGAGATTTCAAAGGCCTTCGTTCTGTCCGAACACCGCAACGCGGTAGGTTTACTCTATCTCGTTATTTTGTGAAAAATGTGATTTTTTCATAACAATTTCTATGTTTAAAATGAAAGTTTATATAAAAAATTTCAAAATGTCAAAATTTCAAAAATGCCATTTCGTAGACCTCACTCGGGGCGTCGATCTCGCCTAAGACCGCAACGCGGTAGGTTCGGTCTGTCTCGATCGATATCGGAAAATGTGATTTTTGTACTCGTTGGAAAAATTCAAAATCAAAATTTATATATTTTTTTTTAAAATTTCAAAATTCTGAAAATGCCACTTTGTAGTGCTGTTCGAGGCGCTACATCTCGCCTTAGAACACAACTCGACGGGAGGTCGTCCTCTCTGCGCTAATCGGTTTTTTTCGTAGCCTCCTTTCAAAATCAAATATGGCGGCCGCACGAAGAAAATTGAAGGAAATTTCAACTTTTAGGATTTTTCCCATAGAGTTGGGGGTATTCGGGTGGAAATGTCCATTGCAGAATTTCGGTCCCGCTGCTGCTTCCCAAAGCGTGGAGTCCGAAAAATTACGTTTTTTTTGTAAAAAAAATCCTTTAAAAATTGGGAAAATGGAAAATTTATATGAATTTTTGGAGAAATTCCAATTTTCTTTTTGGCAGTCTCGTAACGGATTTCTCGGACTTCGAGTTGACACAGACGCGAATCCATTTAGACGTTTTCGATTCGAATTATCGAGGTTTTTGCGGTTTTTTCGTTGTATTTTCAAAATCCAATATGGCGGCGGCGCGAAGGAAATTTCAACTTTTTGGAGTTTTTCCATAGAGAGAAGGGTTTTCGGGTGGAGATGACAGTTGCGCAATTACGGTCCCGCGGCTATTTCCCAAAGCGTGGGATCCGAAATATGAAACTTTTTTCGTTTCGAATGCGTTTTTTGGAAAAATTTCAAATTGAAAATTTATATGAATTTTTGGAGAAACTTGAAAAATTTTTTTGGCAATCTCGTAAAGGACGTCTAGGTCTTCGAATTGCCGCAGACGCGAATCCATTCGGACGTTCGTGAGTCGAATTATCGAGGTTTATGTGTTTTTTTGGTGGCATTTTCAAAATCCAATATGGCCGCCGCCCGAAGGAAATTTCAACTTTTCGGGATTTTCCCATAGAGAGACGATTCTCCGGTTGGAAAGAGGCGATGAAAAATTAACAAAAATCAAAAAATGAGAAAAATTATGGTAGCCGAAAAAATCACTTTTTTCGTTTTGAGGGCGTTTTTTTGACCAAATTTCAAAGTGAAAATTATTACTAATTTTTGGAGAAACTTAATATTTTTTTTCTGCAATATCGTAAAGGACATGCAGTCCTTGGACTCGCCGTAGACGGCCGTCGATTTGGACGTTCTCGATTGCGTCGAATTATCGTGGAAAATGTGCGTTTTTTCGATGTTCTCTAGGTGCATTTTCAAAATCCAATATGGCGGCCGGGCGAAGAAAATTTCTACTTTTTGGAGTTTTCCCATAGAGAGACGATTCTTCGGTTGGAAAGAGACGATTAAAAATTAACAAAAATCAAAAAATGAGAAAAATTAAGTCAGCCGAAAATGACACTTTTTCGAAAAAAATATTTCCTATCGAAAGTTGAAAAATGGAAAATTTATATGATTTTTTTGGGAATTTCAAAATTTCAAAAATGCCATTTCGCAGCTCTCGCCGAGCCCTTCGATCGCTCCTCGGACCGAAACGCTCCGCTCCTATCCGTTCTCGAGTTATCGAGGTTTTGCGGTTTTTTCGTTGTATTTTCAAAATCCAATATGGCGGCGGCGCGAAGGAAATTTCAACTTTTTGGAGTTTTTCCATAGAGAGAAGGGTTTTCAGGTGGACGTGACGGTTGCGCAATTACGGTCCCGCGGCTATTTCCAAAAGCGTGGGATCCGAAAAAAAAAGAGCACTTTTTGAACTTTACGCGCGAAAAAAACGAATAAAACAAACGAACAGACGAAAATAAATTTTTCCACTCGACGCGCCGTCTAAGGCACTGCGAAAGTTCCCATACTTCGCATGCGCGTAACTCGATGGATAACGGAGATGATGAACCGCGAAGGCCGAAAACGGGCAGTTACCAACTCCCTTTTAGGGTATATGACTAGAGTGGCACAGAGCCCAGTGGGGTGGGGTGGTAGTGAGTTGTGTTTTTTAGTTTTTCAGTTTTTTTTTTTTGCACATCTACTTTTATTGTTACTCATTGTAAACTATGTTAGATAGGTAGAGTAAATAGGTAGGTCGAGTGAGCCCATTCGGTGTTAGTCGCGCTAACGCGACTGAGTCGAGTCGAGAACGCGCTCATTTTCTTGTTCGACTTTTGCTTTTTACCCGCCTTCCCCTACGTGCCTCGCCACCTTCGATCTTTCGAAATAAATCGAAATCTTCTTCTTTCGAAATCGAGATCTTTCGAAATAATTCGATAGGTAGAGTAAATAGGTAGGTCGAGTGAGCCCATTCAGTGTTAGTCGCGCTAACGCGACTGAGTCGGGTCGAGAACGCGCTCATTTTCTTGTTCAATTTTCAAAATTTTTCAAAATTTCAAAATTTCAAAAATGCCATTTTATAGAGCTTAAGCGGGGTGTCAATCTCGCCAAAAACCGCAACGCGGTAGGTTTACTCAATCTCGATTTATTTCAAAAAATGTGATTTTTTCATAACAATTTCTATGTTCAAAATGAAAGTTTATATAAAAAATTTCAAAATGTCAAAATTTCGAAAATGCCATTTCGTAGAGATTTCAAAGGCCTTCGTTCTGCCCGAACACCGTAACGCGTTTAATTTACTCTATCACGGTCTTTTTCGAAAAATGTCATTTATTCATAACAATTTCTATGTTCAAAATGAAAGTTTATATAAAAAATTTCAAAATGTCAAAATTTCGAAAATGCCATTTCGTAGAGATTTCAAAGGCCTTCGTTCTGTCCAAATACAGCAACGCGGTAGGTTTACTCTATCTCGTTATTTTGTGAAAAATGTGATTTTTTCATAATAATTTCTATGTTTAAAATGAAATTTTATATAAAATTTTTCAAAATTTCAAAATTTCAAAAATGCCATTTTGTAGAGCTTAAGCGGGGTGTCGATCTCGCCAAAGACCGCAACGCGGTAGGTTTACTCTATCTCGTTATTTTGTGAAAAATGTGATTTTTTCATAATAATTTCTATGTTTAAAATGAAATTTTATATAAAATTTTTCAAAATTTCAAAATTTCAAAAATGCCATTTTGTAGAGCTTAAGCGGGGTGTCGATCTTGCCAAAGACCGCAACGCGGTAGGTTTACTCTATCTCGTTATTTTGTGAAAAATGTGATTGTTTCATAATAATTTCTATGTTTAAAATGAAATTTTATATAAAATTTTTCAAAATTTCAAAATTTCAAAAATGCCATTTTGTAGAGCTTAAGCGGGGTGTCGATCTCGCCAAAGACCGCAACGCGGTAGGTTTACTCTATCTCGTTATTTTGTGAAAAATGTGATTTTTTCATAATAATTTCTATGTTTAAAATGAAATTTTATATAAAATTTTTCAAAATTTCAAAATTTCAAAAATGCCATTTTGTAGAGCTTAAGCGGGGTGTCGATCTTGCCAAAGACCGCAACGCGGTAGGTTTACTCTATCTCGTTATTTTGTGAAAAATGAGATTTTTTCATAATAATTTCTATGTTTAAAATGAAATTTTATATAAAATTTTTCAAAATTTAAAAATTTCAAAAATGCCATTTTGTAGAGCTTAAGCGGGGTGTCGATCTCGCCAAAGACCGCAACGCGGTAGGTTTACTCTATCTCGTTATTTTGTGAAAAATGTGATTTTTTCATAACAATTTCTATGTTCAAAATGAAAGTTTATATAAAAAATTTCAAAATGTCAAAATTTCGAAAATGCCATTTCGTAGAGATTTCAAAGGCCTTCGTTCTGTCCGAACACCATAACGCGTTTGATTTACTCTATCACGGTCTTTTTCGAAAAATGTGATTTTTTCATAATAATTTCCAAGTTCAAAATGAAAGTTTATATAAAATTTTTCAAAATGTCAAAATTTCGAAAATGCCATTTCGTAGAGATTTCAAAGGCCTTCGTTCTGTCCGAACACCGCAACGCGGTAGGTTTACTCTATCTCGTTATTTTGTGAAAAATGTGATTTTTTCATAAAAATTTCTATGTTCAAAATGAAAGTTTATATAAAAAATTTCAAAATGTCAAAATTTCAAAAATGCCATTTTGTAGACCTCACTCGGGGCGTCGATCTCGCATAAGACCGCAACGCGGTAGGTTCGGTCTGTCTCGATCGATATCGGAAAATGTGATTTTTGTACTCGTTGGAAAAATTCAAAATCAAAATTTATATAATTTTTTTCAAAATTTCAAAATTCTGAAAATGCCACTTTGTAGTGCTGGTCGAGGCGCTACATCTCGCTGCAGAACACAACTCGACGGGAGGTCGTCCTCTCTGCGCTAATCGGGTTTTTTCGTAGCCTCGTTTCAAAATCAAAGATGGCGGCCGCACGAAGAAACTTGAAGGAAATTTCAACTTTTAGGAATTTTTCCATAGAGTTGGGGGTATTCGGGTGGAAATGTCCATTGCACAATTTCGGTCCCGCTGCTGCTTCCCAAAGCGTGGGAGCCGAAAAATTACGTTTTTTTTGTAAAAAAATTCCTTTAAAAATTGGGAAAATGGAAAATTTATATGAATTTTTGGAGAAATTCCAATTTTTTTTTTGGCAGTCTCGTAACGGATTTCTTGGACTTCGAGTTGTCACAGACGCGAATCCATTTCGACGTTTTCGATTCGAATTATCGAGGTTTTTGCGGTTTTTTCGTTGTATTTTGAAAATCCAATATGGCGGCGGCGCGAAGGAAATTTCAACTTTTTGGAGTTTTTCCATAGAGAGAAGGGTTTTCGGATGGAGATGACGGTTGCGCAATTACGGTCCCGCGGCTATTTTCCAAAGCGTGGGATCCGAAAAATGAAACTTTTTTCGTTTCGAATGCGTTTTTTGGAAAAATTTCAAATTGAAAATTTATATGAATTTTTGGAGAAACTTGAAAATTTTTTTTGGCAATCTCGTAAAGGACGTCTAGGTCTTCGAATTGCCGCAGACGCAAATCCATTCGGACGTTCGTGAGTCGAATTATCGAGGTTTATGTGTTTTTTTGGTGGCATTTTCAAAATCCAATATGGCCGCCGCCCGAAGGAAATTTTAACTTTTCGGGATTTTCCCATAGAGAGACGATTCTCCGGTTGGAAAGAGGCGATGAAAAATTAACAAAAATCAAAAAATGAGAAAAATTTACTCAGCCGAAAATGACACTTTTTTCGTTTTGAGGGCGTTTTTTTGACCAAATTTCAAAGTGAAAATTATTACTAATTTTTGGAGAAACTTTATATTTTTTTTCTGCAATATCGTAAAGGACATGCAGTCCTCGGACTCGCCGTAGACGGCCGTCGATTTGGACGTTCTCGATTGCGTCGAATTATCGTGGAAAATGTGCGTTTTTTCGACGTTCTCTAGATGCATGTTCAAAATCCAATATGGCGGCCGGGCGAAGAAAATTTCTACTTTTTGGAGTTTTCCCATAGAGTTGGTGGTGTTCGGGTGGAAGTGTCTATTGCGCGATTTCGGTCCCGCCGCTGCTTCCCAAAGCGTGGGACGCCGAAAATGACACTTTTTTCGAAAAAAATATTTCCTATCGAAAGTGGAAAAATGGAAAATTTGTATGATTTTTTTGGGAATTTCAAAATTTCAAAAATGCCATTTCGCAGCTCTCGCCGAGCCCTCCGATCGCTCCTCGGACCGAAACGCTCCGCTCCTATCCGTTCTCGAGTTATGTCGGTTTCCGCGTTTTCGTCGATGCGTTTTCGAACGCCATTTTGAATTTGAAAATCGAAAAAATTTCAACTTTTCGGAGTTTTTCCATAGACGGAGCGTCGTCGAGATCGAGGCGGTCCGAAAAAAGACTGACCGAATTGAGGAATAAAAAATCGTACAAAGCCGAAAAAAAAAGAGCACTTTTTGAACTTTACGCGCGAAAAAAACGAATAAAACGAACGAACAGACGAAAATAAATTTTTCCACTCGACGCGCCGTCTAATGCGGTGCGATAGTTCCCGTACTTTGCGCGCCCGTAACTCGATAGATAACGGAGATAATCAACCCCGAAGGCCGAAAACGGGCCGTTACCAACTCCCTTTTAGGTAATAGGACTAGAGCCCAGTGGGGTGGGGTGGTAGTGACTTTTTTTTTGCACATCTACTTTTATTGTTACTCATTGTATGAAAGGGCACATCTACTTAGAGTAAATAGGTAGGTCGAGTGAGCCCATTCGGTGTTAGTCGCGCTAACGCGACTGAGTCGAGTCGAGAACGCGCTCATTTTCTTGTTCGACTTTTGCTTTTTACCCGCCTTCCCCTACGTGCCTCGCCACCTTCGATCTTTCGAAATAAATCGAAATCTTCTTCTTTCGAAATCGAGATCTTTCGAAATAATTCGATAGGTAGAGTAAATAGGTAGGTCGAGTGAGCCCATTCAGTGTTAGTCGCGCTAACGCGACTGAGTCGAGTCGAGAACGCGCTCATTTTCTTGTTCGATTTTCAAAAATTTTCAAAATTTCAAAATTTCAAAAATGCCATTTTATAGAGCTTAAGCGGGGTGTCAATCTCGCCAAAGACCGCAACGCGGTAGGTTTACTCAATCTCGATTTATTTCAAAAAATGTGATTTTTTCATAACAATTTCTATGTTCAAAATGAAAGTTTATATAAAAAATTTCAAAATGTCAAAATTTCGAAAATGCCATTTTGTAGAGATTACCAAGGCCGTCGTTCTGTCCGAACACCGTAGCGCTATAGGTTTACTCTATCACGATCTTTTTCGAAAAATGTGATTTTTTCATAATAATTTCTATGTTTAAAATGAAAGTTTATATAAAATTTTTCAAAATTTCAAAATTTCAAAAATGCCATTTTGTAGAGATTACCGAGGCCGTCGTTCTGTCCGAACACCGTAGCGCTATAGGTTTACTCTGTCTCGATTTATTTCGAAAAATGTGATTTTTTCATGACAATTTCCAAGTTCAAAATGAAACTTTATATAAAATTTTTCAAAATTTCAAAATTTCAAAAATGCCATTTTCTAGAGCTTACCGAGGCCGTCGTTCTGTCCGAACACCGTAGCGCTATAGGTTTACTCTGTCACGATCTTTTTCGAAAAATGTGATTTTTTCATAATAATTTCTATGTTTAAAATGAAAGTTTATATAAAATTTTTCAAAATGTCAAAATTTCAAAAATGCCATTTTGTAGAGATTACGCAGGCCGTCGTTCTGTCTGAACACAGTAGCGCTATAGGTTTACTCTATCACGATCTTTTTCGAAAAATGTGATTTTTTCATAATAATTTCTATGTTTAAAATGAAAGTTTATATAAAATTTTTCAAAATTTCAAAATTTCAAAAATGCCATTTTGTAGAGATTACCGAGGCCGTCGTTCTGTCCGAACACCGTAGCGCTATAGGTTTACTCTGTCACGATCTTTTTCGAAAAATGTGATTTTTTCATAACAATTTCTATGTTCAAAATGAAAGTTTATATAAAAAATTTCAAAATGTCAAAATTTCGAAAATGCCATTTCGTAGAGATTTCAAAGGCCTTCGTTCTGTCCGAACACCGCAACGCGGTAGGTTTACTCTATCTCGTTATTTTGTGAAAAATGAGATTTTTTCATAACAATTTCTATGTTCAAAATGAAAGTTTATATAAAAAATTTCAAAATGTCAAAATTTCGAAAATGCCATTTCGTAGAGATTTCAAAGGCCTTCGTTCTGTCCGAACACCGCAACGCGGTAGGTTTACTCTATCTCGTTATTTTGTGAAAAATGTGATTTTTTCATAACAATTTCTATGTTTAAAATGAAAGTTTATATAAAAAATTTCAAAATGTCAAAATTTCAAAAATGCCATTTCGTAGACCTCACTCGGGGCGTCGATCTCGCCTAAGACCGCAACGCGGTAGGTTCGGTCTGTCTCGATCGATATCGGAAAATGTGATTTTTGTACTCGTTGGAAAAATTCAAAATCAAAATTTATATATTTTTTTTTAAAATTTCAAAATTCTGAAAATGCCACTTTGTAGTGCTGTTCGAGGCGCTACATCTCGCCTTAGAACACAACTCGACGGGAGGTCGTCCTCTCTGCGCTAATCGGTTTTTTTCGTAGCCTCCTTTCAAAATCAAATATGGCGGCCGCACGAAGAAAATTGAAGGAAATTTCAACTTTTAGGATTTTTCCCATAGAGTTGGGGGTATTCGGGTGGAAATGTCCATTGCAGAATTTCGGTCCCGCTGCTGCTTCCCAAAGCGTGGAGTCCGAAAAATTACGTTTTTTTTGTAAAAAAAATCCTTTAAAAATTGGGAAAATGGAAAATTTATATGAATTTTTGGAGAAATTCCAATTTTCTTTTTGGCAGTCTCGTAACGGATTTCTCGGACTTCGAGTTGACACAGACGCGAATCCATTTAGACGTTTTCGATTCGAATTATCGAGGTTTTTGCGGTTTTTTCGTTGTATTTTCAAAATCCAATATGGCGGCGGCGCGAAGGAAATTTCAACTTTTTGGAGTTTTTCCATAGAGAGAAGGGTTTTCGGGTGGAGATGACAGTTGCGCAATTACGGTCCCGCGGCTATTTCCCAAAGCGTGGGATCCGAAATATGAAACTTTTTTCGTTTCGAATGCGTTTTTTGGAAAAATTTCAAATTGAAAATTTATATGAATTTTTGGAGAAACTTGAAAAATTTTTTTGGCAATCTCGTAAAGGACGTCTAGGTCTTCGAATTGCCGCAGACGCGAATCCATTCGGACGTTCGTGAGTCGAATTATCGAGGTTTATGTGTTTTTTTGGTGGCATTTTCAAAATCCAATATGGCCGCCGCCCGAAGGAAATTTCAACTTTTCGGGATTTTCCCATAGAGAGACGATTCTCCGGTTGGAAAGAGGCGATGAAAAATTAACAAAAATCAAAAAATGAGAAAAATTATGGTAGCCGAAAAAATCACTTTTTTCGTTTTGAGGGCGTTTTTTTGACCAAATTTCAAAGTGAAAATTATTACTAATTTTTGGAGAAACTTAATATTTTTTTTCTGCAATATCGTAAAGGACATGCAGTCCTTGGACTCGCCGTAGACGGCCGTCGATTTGGACGTTCTCGATTGCGTCGAATTATCGTGGAAAATGTGCGTTTTTTCGATGTTCTCTAGGTGCATTTTCAAAATCCAATATGGCGGCCGGGCGAAGAAAATTTCTACTTTTTGGAGTTTTCCCATAGAGAGACGATTCTTCGGTTGGAAAGAGACGATTAAAAATTAACAAAAATCAAAAAATGAGAAAAATTAAGTCAGCCGAAAATGACACTTTTTCGAAAAAAATATTTCCTATCGAAAGTTGAAAAATGGAAAATTTATATGATTTTTTTGGGAATTTCAAAATTTCAAAAATGCCATTTCGCAGCTCTCGCCGAGCCCTTCGATCGCTCCTCGGACCGAAACGCTCCGCTCCTATCCGTTCTCGAGTTATCGAGGTTTTGCGGTTTTTTCGTTGTATTTTCAAAATCCAATATGGCGGCGGCGCGAAGGAAATTTCAACTTTTTGGAGTTTTTCCATAGAGAGAAGGGTTTTCAGGTGGACGTGACGGTTGCGCAATTACGGTCCCGCGGCTATTTCCAAAAGCGTGGGATCCGAAAAAAAAAGAGCACTTTTTGAACTTTACGCGCGAAAAAAACGAATAAAACAAACGAACAGACGAAAATAAATTTTTCCACTCGACGCGCCGTCTAAGGCACTGCGAAAGTTCCCATACTTCGCATGCGCGTAACTCGATGGATAACGGAGATGATGAACCGCGAAGGCCGAAAACGGGCAGTTACCAACTCCCTTTTAGGGTATATGACTAGATCGGAGCGGCACAGAGCCCAGTGGAGGTTGTGTTTTTTAGTTTTTTTTTTGAACATCTACTTTTATTGTTACTCATTGTATGAAATGGCACATCTACTTTCGTTGTCGTACATTGTATGAAAGGGCACATCTACTTTCATCGTAAACTATGTTAGATAGGTAGAGTAAATAGGTAGGTCGAGTGAGCCCATTCGGTGTTAGTCGCGCTAACGCGACTGAGGCGAGTCGAGAACGCGCTCATTTTCTTGTTCGACTTTTGCTTTTTACCCGCCTTCCCCTACGTGCCTCGCCACCTTCGATCTTTCGAAATAAATCGAAATCTTCTTCTTTCGAAATCGAGACCTTTAGAAATAATTCGATAGGTAGAGTAAATAGGTAGGTCGAGTGAGCCCATTCAGTGTTAGTCGCGCTAACGCGACTGAGTCGGGTCGAGAACGCGCTCATTTTCTTGTTCGATTTTCAAAATTTTTCAAAATTTCAAAATTTCAAAAATGCCATTTTGTAGAGATTACCGAGGCCGTCGTTCTGTCCGAACACCGTAGCGCTATAGGTTTACTCTGTCACGATCTTTTTCGAAAAATGTGATTTTTTCATAATAATTTCTATGTTTAAAATTAAAGTTTATATAAAATTTTTCAAAATGTCAAAATTTCAAAAATGCCATTTTGTAGAGCTTAAGCGGGGTGTCGATCTCGCCAAAGACCGCAACGCGTTAGGTTTACTCTATCACGGTCTTTTTCGAAAAATGTGATTTTTTGATAACAATTTCTATGTTGAAAATGAAAGTTTATATAAAAAATTTCAAAATGTCAAAATTTCAAAAATGCCATTTTGTAGAGATTACCGAGGCCGTCGTTCTGTCCGAACACCGTAGCGCTATAGGTTTACTCTACCACGATCTTTATCGAAAAATGTGATTTTTTTCATAATAATTTCTATGTTTAAAATGAAAGTTTATATAAAATTTTTCAAAATTTCAAAATTTAAAAAATGCCATTTTCTAGAGCTTACCGAGGCCGTCGTTCTGTCCGAACACCGTAGCGCTATAGGTTTACTCTGTCACGATCTTTTTCGAAAAATGTGATTTTTTTCATAATAATTTCTATGTTTAAAATGAAATTTTATATAAAATTTTTCAAAATGTCAAAATTTCAAAAATGCCATTTTGTAGAGCTTAAGCGGGGTGTCGATCTCGCCAAAGACCGCAACGCGGTAGGTTGACTCTATCTCGTTCTTTTGTGAAAAATGTGATTTTTTCATAACAATTTCTAGGTTCAAAATGAAAGTTTATATAAAAAATTTCAAAATGTCAAAATTTCGAAAATGCCATTTCGTAGAGATTTCAAAGGCCTTCGTTCTGTCTGAACACCGCAACGCGGTAGGTTTACTGTATCTCGTTATTTTGTGAAAAATGTGATTTTTTCATAACAATTTCTATGTTCAAAATGAAAGTTTATATAAAAATTTTCAAAATGTCAAAATTTCGAAAATGCCATTTCGTAGAGATTTCAAAGGCCTTCGTTCTGTCCGAACTACGTAACGCGTTTGATTTACTCTATCACGGTCTTTTTCGAAAAATGTCATTTATTCATAACAATTTCTATGTTCAAAATGAAAGTTTATATAAAAAATTTCAAAATGTCAAAATTTCAAAAATGCCATTTCGTAGAGATTTCAAAGGCCTTCGTTCTGTCCAAACAACGTAACGCGTTTGATTTACTCTATCACGGTCTTTTTCGAAAAATGTGATTTTTTCATAACAATTTCTATATTCAAAATGAAAGTTTATATAAAAAATTTCAAAATGTCAAAATTTCGAAAATGCCATTTCGTAGAGATTACCAAGGCCGTCGTTCTGTCCAAACGCCGTAACGCTATAGGTTTACTCTATCACGATCTTTTTCGAAAAATGTGATTTTTCATAATAATTTCTATGTTTAAAATGAAATTTTATATAAAATTTTTCAAAATTTCAAAATTACAAAAATGCCATTTTCTAGAGCTTAAGCGGGGTGTCGATCTCGCCAAAGACCGCAACGCGGTAGGTTTACTCTATCACGGTCTTTTTCGAAAAATGTCATTTTTTCATAACAATTTCTATGTTCAAAATGAAAGTTTATATAAAAAATTTCAAAATGTCAAAATTTTCAAATAGCCATTTCGTAGAGATTATCAAGGCCGTCGTTCTGTCCAAACGCCGTAACGCTATAGGTTTACTCTATCACGATATTTTTCGAAAAATGTGATTTTTTCATAATAATTTCTATGTTTAAAATGAAATTTTATAAAAAAATTTTCAAAATTTCAAAATTTCAAAAATGCCATTTTTTAGAGCTTAAGCGGGGTGTCGATCTCGCCAAAGACCGCAACGCGGTAGGTTTACTCAATCTCGATTTATTTCAAAAAATGTGATTTTTTCATAACAATTTCTATGTTCAAAATGAAAGTTTATATAAAAAATTTCAAAATGTCAAAATTTCGAAAATGCCATTTCGTAGAGATTTCAAAGGCCTTCGTTCTGTGCAAACACCGCAACGCGGTAGGTTTACTCTATCTCGTTATTTTGTGAAAAATGTGATTTTTTCATAATAATTTCTATGTTTAAAATGAAAGTTTATATAAAATTTTTCAAATTGTCAAAATTTCAAAAATGCCATTTTGTAGAGGTTACCGAGGCCGTCGTTCTGTCCGAACACCGTAGCGCTATAGGTTTACTCTATCACGATCTTTTTCGAAAAATGTGATTTTTTCATAATAATTTCCAAGTGCAAAATGAAAGTTTATATAAAAAATTTCAAAATGTCAAAATTTCGAAAATGTCATTTCGTAGAGATTACCAAGGCCGTCGTTCTGTCCGAACGCCGTAACGCTATAGGTTTACTCTATCACGATCTTTTTCGAAAAATGTGATTTTTTCATAATAATTTCTATGTTTAAAATGAAATTTTATATAAAATTTTTCAAAATGTCAAAATTTCAAAAATGCCATTTTGTAGAGCTTAAGCTGGGTGTCGATCTCGCCAAAGACCGCAACGCGGTAGGTTTACTCTATCTCGTTCTTTTGTGAAAAATGTGATTTTTTGATAACAATTTCTATGTTCAAAATGAAAGTTTATATAAAAAATTTCAAAATGTCAAAATTTCGAAAATGCTATTTCGTAGAGATTTCAAAGGCCTTCGTTCTGTTCGAACACCGTAACGCGGTAGGTTTACTCTATCACGATCTTTTTCGAAAAATGTGATTTTTTCATAATAATTTCTATGTTTAAAATGAAATTTTATATAAAAAATTTCAAAATGTCAAAATTTCGAAAATGCCATTTCGTAGAGATTTCAAAGGCCTTCGTTCTGTCCGAACACCGTAACGCGGTAGGTTTACTCTATCACGATCTTTTTCGAAAAATGTGATTTTTTCATAATAATTTCTATGTCTAAAATGAAATTTTATATAAAAAATTTCAAAATGTCAAAATTTCGAAAATGCCATTTCGTAGAGATTTCAAAGACCTTCGTTCTGTCCGAACACCGCAACGCGGTAGGTTTACTCTATCTCGTTATTTTGTGAAAAATGTGATTTTTTCATAATAATTTCTATGTTTAAAATGAAATTTTATATAAAATTTTTCAAAATTTCAAAATTTCAAAAATGCCATTTTGTAGAGCTTAAGCGGGGTGTCGATCTCGCCAAAGACCGCAACGCGGTAGGTTTACTCTATCTCGTTCTTTTGTGAAAAATGTGATTTTTTGATAACAATTTCTATGTTCAAAATGAAAGTTTATATAAAAAATTTCAAAATGTCAAAATTTTGAAATAGCCATTTCGTAGAGATTATCAAGGCCGTCGTTCTGTCCAAACGCCGTAACGCTATAGGTTTACTCTATCACGATCTTTTTCGAAAAATGTGATTTTTTCATAATAATTTCTATGTTTAAAATGAAATTTTATATAAAATTTTTCAAAATTTCAAAATTTCAAAAATGCCATTTCGTAGACCTCACTCGGGGCGTCGATCTCGCCTAAGACCGCTACGCGGTAGGTTCGGTCTGTCTCGATCGATATCGGAAAATGTGATTTTTGTACTCGTTGGAAAAATTCAAAATCAAAATTTATATAAATTTTTTTAAAATTTCAAAATTCTGAAAATGCCACTTTGTAGTGCTGGTCGAGGCGCTACATCTCGCCGTAGAACACAACTCGACGGGAGGTCGTCCTCTCTGCGCTAATCGGGTTTTTTCGTAGCCTCGTTTCAAAATCAAAGATGGCGGCCGCACGAAGAAAATTGAAGGAAATTTCAACTTTTAGGAATTTTTCCATAGAGTTGGGGGTATTCGGGTGGAAATGTCCATTGCACAATTTCGGTCCCGCTGCTGCTTCCCAAAGCGTGGGAGCCGAAAAATTACGTTTTTTTTGTAAAAAAAATCCTTTAAAAATTGGGAAAATGGAAAATTTATATGAATTTTTGGAGAAATTCCAATTTTTTTTTTGGCAGTCTCGTAACGGATTTCTTGGACTTCGAGTTGCCACAGACGCGAATCCATTTCGACGTTTTCGATTCGAATTATCGAGGTTTTTGCGGTTTTTTCGTTGTATTTTCAAAATCCAATATGGCGGCGGCGCGAAGGAAATTTCAACTTTTTGGAGTTTTTCCATAGAGAGAAGGGTTTTCGGGTGGAGATGACAGTTGCGCAATTACGGTCCCGCGGCTATTTTCCAAAGCGTGGGATCCGAAATATGAAACTTTTTTCGTTTCGAATGCGTTTTATGGAAAAATTTCAAATTGAAAATTTATATGAATTTTTGGAGAAACTTGAAATTTTTTTTTGGCAATCTCGTAAAGGACGTCTAGGTCTTCGACTTGCCGCAGACGCAAATCCATTCGGACGTTCGTGAGTCGAATTATCGAGGTTTATGTGTTTTTTTGGTGGCATTTTCAAAATGCAATATGGCCGCCGCCCGAAGGAAATTTTAACTTTTCGGGATTTTCCCATAGAGAGACGATTCTCCGGTTGGAAAGAGGCGATGAAAAATTAACAAAAATCAAAAAATGAGAAAAATTAAGGGAGCCGAAAAAAACACTTTTTTCGTTTTGAGGGCGTTTTTTTGACCAAATTTCAAAGTGAAAATTATTACTAATTTTTGGAGAAACTTAATATTTTTTTTCTGCAATATCGTAAAGGACATGCAGTCCTTGGACTCGCCGTAGACGGCCGTCGATTTGGACGTTCTCGATTGCGTCGAATTATCGTGGAAAATGTGCGTTTTTTCGACGTTCTCTAGATGCATTTTCAAAATCCAATATGGCGGCCGGGCGAAGAAAATTTCTACTTTTTGGAATTTTTCCATAGAGTTGGGGGTATTCGGGTGTAAATTTCCATTGCACAATTTCGGTCCCGCTGCTGCTTCCCAAAGCGTGGGACGCCGAAAATGACACTTTTTTTTGTAAAAAAAATCCTTTAAAAATTGGGAAAATGGAAAATTTATATGAATTTTTGGAGAAATTCCAATTTTTTTTTTGGCAGTCTCGTAACGGATTTCTCGAACTTCGAGTTGCCATAGACGCGAATCCATTTCGACGTTTTCGATTCGAATTATCGAGGTTTTTGCGGTTTTTTCGTTGTATTTTCAAAATCCAATATGGCGGCGACGCGAAGGAAATTTCAACTTTTTGGAATTTTTCCATAGAGAGAAGGGTTTTCGGGTGGAGATGACAGTTGCGCAATTACGGTCCCGCGGCTATTTCCCAAAGCGTGGGATCCGAAAAATGAAACTTTTTTCGTTTCGAATGCGTTTTTTGGAAAAATTTCAAATTGCAAATTTATATGAATTTTTGGAGAAATTTGAAAATTTTTTTTGGCAATCTCGTAAAGGACGTCTAGGTCTTCGACTTGTCGCAGACGCGAATCCATTCGGACGTTCGTGAGTCGAATTATCGAGGTTTATGCGTTTTTTTGGTGGCATTTTCAAAATCCAATATGGCCGCCGCCCGAAGGAAATTTCAACTTTTCGGGATTTTCCCATAGAGAGACGATTCTCCGGTTGGAAAGAGGCGATGAAAAATTAACAAAAATCAAAAAATGAGAAAAATTAAGGGAGCCGAAAAAAACACTTTTTTCGTTTTGAGGGCGTTTTTTTGACCAAATTTCAAAGTGAAAATTATTACTAATTTTTGGAGAAACTTAATATTTTTTTTCTGCAATATCGTAAAGGACGTGCAGTCCTCGGACTCGCCGTAGACGGCCGTCGATTTGGACGTTCTCGATTGCGTCGAATTATCGTGGAAAATGTGCGTTTTTTCGACGTTCTCTAGATGCATTTTCAAAATCCAATATGGCGGCCGGGCGAAGAAAATTTCTACTTTTTGGAGTTTTCCCATAGACTTGGGGGTGTTCGGGTGGAAGTGTCCGTTGCGCGATTTCGGTCCCGCCGCTGCTTCCCAAAGCGTGGGACGCCGAAAATGACACTTTTTTCGAAAAAAATATTTCCTATCGAAAGTGGAAAAATGGAAAATTTGTATGATTTTTTTGGGAATTTCAAAATTTCAAAAATGCCATTTCGCAGCTCTCGCCGAGCCCTTCGATCGCTCCTCGGACCGAAACGCTCCGCTCCTATCCGTTCTCGAGTTATGTCGGTTTCCGCGTTTTCGTCGATGCGTTTTCGAACGCCATTTTGAATTTGAAAATCGAAAAAATTTCAACTTTTCGGAATTTTTCCACAGACGGAGCGTCGTCGAGATCGAGGCGGTCCGAAAAAAGACTGACCGAATTGAGGAATAAAAAATCGTACAAAGCCGAAAAAAAAAGAGCACTTTTTGAACTTTACGTGCGAAAAAAACGAATAAAACAAACGAATGGACGAAAATAAATTTTTCCACTCGACGCGCCGTCTAATGCCCTGCGAGAGTTCCCGTACTTGCGCGCGCGTAACTCGACAGATAGCGGAGATGATGAACCCCGAAGGCCGAAAACGGGCGGTTACCAACTCCCTTTTAGGGTATATGACTAGATCGGAGCGGCACAGATCGGAGTGGCACAGAGCCCAGTGGGGTGGGGTGGTAGTGAGTTTTTTTTTTTGCACATCTACTTTTATTGTTACTCATTGTATGAAAGGGCACATCTACTTTCGTTGTCGTTCATTGTTAGGTTGGGGAACATCTACTTTCATTGTAAACTATGTTAGATAGGTAGAGTAAATAGGTAGGTCGAGTGAGCCCATTCAGTGTTAGTCGCGCTAACGCGACTGAGTCGAGTCGAGATCGCGCTCGTTTTCTTGTTCGACTTTTGCTTTTTACCCGCCTTCCCCTACGTGCCTCGCCATCTTTCGAAATAAATCGAAATCTTCTTCTTTCGAAATCGAGATCTTTCGAAATAATTCGATAGGTCGAGTGAGCCCATTCAGTGTTAGTCGCGCTAACGCGACTGAGTCGGGTCGAGAACGCGCTCATTTTCTTGTTCAATTTTCAAAAATTTTCAAAATTTCAAAATTTCAAAAATGGGATTTTGTAGAGCTTAAGCGGGGTGTCAATCTCGCCAAAGACTGCAACGCGGTAGGTTTACTCTATCTCGTTCTTTTGTGAAAAATGTGATTTTTTCATAACAATTTCTATGTTCAAAATGAAAGTTTATATAAAATTTTTCAAAATTTCAAAATTTCAAAAATGCCATTTTGTAGAGATTACCCAGGCCGTCGTTCTGTCCAAACACCGTAGCGCTATAGGTTTACTCTATCACGATCTTTTTCGAAAAATGTGATTTTTCATAATAATTTCTATGTTTAAAATGAAAGTTTATATAAAATTTTTCAAAATTTCAAAATTTCAAAAATGCCATTTTCTAGAGCTTACCGAGGCCGTCGTTCTGTCCGAACACCGTAGCGCTATAGGTTTACTCTGTCACGATCTTTTTCGAAAAATGTGATTTTTTCATAATAATTTCTATGTTTAAAATGAAATTTTATATAAAATTTTTCAAAATTTCAAAATTTCAAAAATGCCATTTTGTAGAGCTTAAGCGGGGTGTCGATCTCGCCAAAGACCGCAACGCGGTAGGTTTACTCTATCTCGTTATTTTGTGAAAAATGTGATTTTTTCATAATAATTTCTATGTTTAAAATGAAATTTTATATAAAATTTTTCAAAATTTCAAAATTTCAAAAACGCCATTTTGTAGAGCTTACGCGGGGTGTCGATCTCGTTAAAGACCGCAACGCGGTAGGTTTACTCTATCTCGTTCTTTTGTGAAAAATGTGATTTTTTGATAACAATTTCTATGTTCAAAATGAAAGTTTATATAAAAAATTTCAAAATGTCAAAATTTTGAAATAGCCATTTCGTAGAGATTATCAAGGCCGTCGTTCTGTCGAAACGCCGTAACGCTATAGCTTTACTCTATCACGATCTTTTTCGAAAAATGTGATTTTTTCATAATAATTTCTATGTTTAAAATGAAATTTTATATAAAATTTTTCAAAATGTCAAAATTTCAAAAATGCCATTTTGTAGAGCTTAAGCGGGGTGTCGATCTCGCCAAAGACCGCAACGCGGTAGGTTTACTCTATCTCGTTCTTTTGTGAAAAATGTGATTTTTTGATAACAATTTCTATGTTCAAAATGAAAGTTTATATAAAAAATTTCAAAATGTCAAAATTTCGAAAATGCCATTTTGTAGAGATTACCAAGGCCGTCGTTCTGTCCGAACGCCGTAACGCTATAGGTTTACTGTATCACGATATTTTTCGAAAAATGTGATTTTTTCATAATAATTTCTATGTTTAAAATGAAATTTTATATAAAATTTTTCAAAATGTCAAAATTTCAAAAATTCCGTTTTGTAGAGATTACCGAGGCCGTCATTCTGTCCAAACACCGTAATGCGTTAGGTTTTCTCTATCACGATCTTTTTCAAAAAATGTGATTTTTTCAAAATAATTTCTATGTTTAAAATGAAATTTTATATAAAATTTTTCAAAATGTCAAAATTTCAAAAATTCCATTTTGTAGAGATTACCGAGGCCGTCATTCTGTCCAAACACCGTAATGCGTTAGGTTTTCTCTATCACGATCTTTTTCAAAAAATGTGATTTTTTCATAATAATTTCTATGTTTAAAATGAAATTTTATATAAAATTTTTCAAAATGTCAAAATTTCAAAAATGCCATTTTGTAGAGCGTAAGCGGGGTGTCGATCTCGCCAAAGACCGCAACGCGGTAGGTTTACTCTATCTCGTTCTTTTGTGAAAAATGTGATTTTTTCATAACAATTTCTATGTTCAAAATGAAAGTTTATATAAAAAATTTCAAAATGTCAAAATTTCGAAAATGCCATTTTGTAGAGATTACCAAGGCGGTCGTTCTGTCCGAACATCGTAACGCTATAGGTTTCCTCTATCACGATCTTTTTCGAAAAATGTGATTTTTTCATAATAATTTCTATGTTTAAAATGAAAGTTTATATAAAAAATTTCAAAATGTCAAAATTTCGAAAATGCCATTTCGTAGAGATTTCAAAGGCCTTCGTTCTGTCCGAACACCGCAACGCGTTTAATTTACTCTATCACGGTCTTTTTCGAAAAATGTCATTTATTCATAACAATTTCTATGTTCAAAATGAAAGTTTATATAAAAAATTTCAAAATGTCAAAATTTCAAAAATGCCATTTTGTAGAGTTTACCGAGGCCGTCATTCTGTCCAAACACCGTAATGCGTTAGGTTTACTCTATCATGATCTTTTTCGAAAAATGTGATTTTTTCATAATAATTTCTATGTTTAAAATGAAATTTTATATAAAATTTTTCAAAATGTCAAAATTTCAAAAATTCCGTTTTGTAGAGATTACCGAGGCCGTCATTCTGTCCAAACACCGTAATGCGTTAGGTTTTCTCTATCACGATCTTTTTCAAAAAATGTGATTTTTTCAAAATAATTTCTATGTTTAAAATGAAATTTTATATAAAATTTTTCAAAATGTCAAAATTTCAAAAATTCCATTTTGTAGAGATTACCGAGGCCGTCATTCTGTCCAAACACCGTAATGCGTTAGGTTTTCTCTATCACGATCTTTTTCAAAAAATGTGATTTTTTCAAAATAATTTCTATGTTTAAAATGAAATTTTATATAAAATTTTTCAAAATGTCAAAATTTCAAAAATTCCATTTTGTAGAGATTACCGAGGCCGTCATTCTGTCCAAACACCGTAATGCGTTAGGTTTTCTCTATCACGATCTTTTTCAAAAAATGTGATTTTTTCATAATAATTTCTATGTTTAAAATGAAATTTTATATAAAATTTTTCAAAATGTCAAAATTTCAAAAATGCCATTTTGTAGAGCGTAAGCGGGGTGTCGATCTCGCCAAAGACCGCAACGCGGTAGGTTTACTCTATCTCGTTCTTTTGTGAAAAATGTGATTTTTTCATAACAATTTCTATGTTCAAAATGAAAGTTTATATAAAAAATTTCAAAATGTCAAAATTTCGAAAATGCCATTTCGTAGAGATTTTAAAGGCCTTCGTTCTGTCCGAACACCCCAACGCGGTAGGTTTACTCTATCTCGTTATTTTGTGAAAAATGTGATTTTTTCATAACAATTTCTATGTTCAAAATGAAAGTTTATATCAAAAAATTTCAAAATGTCAAAATTTCGAAAATGCCATTTCGTAGAGATTTCAAAGGCCTTCGTTCTGTCCGAACACCGCAATGCGGTAGGTTTACTCTATCTCGTTATTTTGTGAAAAATGTGATTTTTTCATAAAAATTTCTATGTTCAAAATGAAAGTTTATATAAAAAATTTCAAAATGTCAAAATTTCGAAAATGCCATTTCGTAGAGATTTCAAAGGCCTTCGTTCTGTCCAAACACCCCAACGCGGTAGGTTTACTCTATCTCGTTATTTTGTGAAAAATGTGATTTTTTCATAACAATTTCTATGTTCAAAATGAAAGTTTATATCAAAAAATTTCAAAATGTCAAAATTTCGAAAATGCCATTTCGTAGAGATTTCAAAGGCCTTCGTTCTGTCCGAACACCGCAACGCGGTAGGTTTACTCTATCTCGTTATTTTGTGAAAAATGTGATTTTTTCATAAAAATTTCTATGTTCAAAATGAAAGTTTATATAAAAAATTTCAAAATGTCAAAATTTCAAAAATGCCATTTTGTAGACCTCACTCGGGGCGTCGATCTCGCATAAGACCGCAACGCGGTAGGTTCGGTCTGTCTCGATCGATATCGGAAAATGTAATTTTTGTACTCGTTGGAAAAATTCAAAATCAAAATTTATATAATTTTTTTTAAAATTTCAAAATTCTGAAAATGCCACTTTGTAGTGCTGGTCGAGGCGCTACATCTCGCCGTAGAACACAACTCGACGGGAGGTCGTCCTCTCTGCGCTAATCGGGTTTTTTCGTAGCCTCGTTTCAAAATCAAAGATGGCGGCCGCACGAAGAAAATTGAAGGAAATTTCAACTTTTAGGAATTTTTCCATAGAGTTGGGGGTATTCGGGTGGAAATGTCCATTGCACAATTTCGGTCCCGCTGCTGCTTCCCAAAGCGTGGGAGCCGAAAAATTACGTTTTTTTTGTAAAAAAATTCCTTTAAAAATTGGGAAAATGGAAAATTTATATGAATTTTTGGAGAAATTCCAATTTTTTTTTTGGCAGTCTCGTAACGGATTTCTTGGACTTCGAGTTGTCACAGACGCGAATCCATTTCGACGTTTTCGATTCGAATTATCGAGGTTTTTGCGGTTTTTTCGTTGTATTTTGAAAATCCAATATGGCGGCGGCACGAAGGAAATTTCAACTTTTTGGAGTTTTTCCATAGAGAGAAGGGTTTTCGGGTGGAGATGACGGTTGCGCAATTACGGTCCCGCGGCTATTTTCCAAAGCGTGGGATCCGAAATATGAAACTTTTTTCGTTTCGAATGCGTTTTTTGGAAAAATTTCAAATTGAAAATTTATATGAATTTTTGGAGAAACTTGAAAATTTTTTTTGCCAATCTCGTAAAGGACGTCTAGGTCTTCGACTTGCAGTAGACGCAAATCCATTCGGACGTTCGTGAGTCGAATTATCGAGGTTTATGTGTTTTTTTGGTGGCATTTTCAAAATCCAATATGGCCGCCGCCCGAAGGAAATGTCAACTTTTCGGGATTTTCCCATAGAGAGACGATTCTCCGGTTGGAAAGAGGCGATGAAAAATTAACAAAAATCAAAAAATGAAAAAAATTTACTCAGCCGAAAATGACACTTTTTTCGTTTTGAGGGCGTTTTTTTGACCAAATTTCAAAGTGAAAATTATTACTAATTTTTGGAGAAACTTAATATTTTTTTTCTGCAATATCGTAAAGGACATGCAGTCCTCGGACTCGCCGTAGACGGCCGTCGATTTGGACGTTCTCGATTGCGTCGAATTATCGTGGAAAATGTGCGTTTTTTCGACGTTCTCTAGATGCATTTTCAAAATCCAATATGGCGGCCGGGCGAAGAAAATTTCTACTTTTTGGAGTTTTCCCATAGATTTGGGGGTGTTCGGGTGGAAGTGTCCGTTGCGCGATTTCGGTCCCGCCGCTGCTTCCCAAAGCGTGGGACGCCGAAAATGACACTTTTTTCGAAAAAAATATTTCCTATCGAAAGTGGAAAAATGGAAAATTTGTATGATTTTTTTGGGAATTTCAAAATTTCAAAAATGCCATTTCGCAGCTCTCGCCGAGCCCTTCGATCGCTCCTCGGACCGAAACGCTCCGCTCCTATCCGTTCTCGAGTTATGTCGGTTTCCGCGTTTTCGTCGATGCGTTTTCGAACGCCATTTTGAATTTGAAAATCGAAAAAATTTCAACTTTTCGGAGTTTTTCCATAGACGGAGCGTCGTCGAGATCGAGGCGGTCCGAAAAAAGACTGACCGAATTGAGGAATAAAAAATCGTACAAAGCCGAAAAAAAAAGAGCACTTTTTGAACTTTACGTGCGAAAAAAACGAATAAAACGAACGAATGGACGAAAATAAATTTTTCCACTCGACGCCCCGTCTAATGCAGTGCGATAGTTCCCGTACTTTGCGCGCCCGTAACTCGACGGATAACGGAGATAATCAACCCCGAAGGCCGAAAACGGGCCGTTACCAACTCCCTTTTAGGGTATATGATAATAGGACTAGAGCCCAGTGGGGTGGGGTGGTAGTGAGTTTTTTTTTTGCACATCTACTTTTATTGTTACTCATTGTATGAAAGGGCACATCTACTTTCGTTGTTGTTCATTGTACTTTCATTGTAAACTATGTTAGATAGGTAGAGTGAGCCCATTCGGTGTTAGTCGCGCTAACGCGACTGAGTCGAGTCGAGAACGCGCTCATTTTCTTGTTCGACTTTTGCTTTTTACCCGCCTTCCCCTGCGTGCCTCGCCACCTTCGATCTTTCGAAATAAATCGAAATCTTCATCTATCGAAATCGAGATCTTTCGAAATAATTCGATAGGTAGAGTAAATAGGTAGGTCGAGTGAGCCCATTCGGTGTTAGTCGCGCTAACGCGACTGAGTCGAGTCGAGAACGCGCTCATTTTCTTGTTCGACTTTTGCTTTTTACCCGCCTTCCCCTGCGTGCCTCGCCACCTTCGATCTTTCGAAATAAATCGAAATCTTCTTCTTTCGAAATCGAGATCTTTCGAAATAATTCGATAGGTAGAGTAAATAGGTAGGTCGAGTGAGCCCATTCAGTGTTAGTCGCGCTAACGCGACTGAGTCGAGTCGAGAACGCCCTCATTTTCTTGTTCGATTTTCAAAATTTTTCAAAATTTCAAAATTTCAAAAATGCCATTTCGTAGAGATTACCAAGGCTGTCGTTCTGTCCGAACGCCGTAACGCTATAGGTTTACTCTATCACGATCTTTTTCGAAAAATGTAATTTTTTCATAATAATTTCTATGTTTAAAATGAAATTTTATATAAAATTTTTCAAAATTTCAAAATTTCAAAAATGCCATTTTGTAGAGCTTAATCGGGGTGTCGATCTAGCTAAAGACCGCAACGCGGTAGGTTTACTCTATCTCGTTCTTTTGTGAAAAATGTGATTTTTTCATAACAATTTCTATGTTCAAAATGAAAGTTTATATAAAAAATTTCAAAATGTCAAAATTTCGAAAATGCGATTTCGTAGAGCTTAAGCGGGGTGTCGATCTCGCCAAAGACCGCACCGCGGTAGGTTTACTCTATCTCGTTCTTTTGTGAAAAATGAAATTTTTTCATAACAATTTCTATGTTCAAAATGAAAGTTTATATAAAAAATTTCAAAATGTCAAAATTTCGAAAACGCCATTTCGTAGAGATTACCAAGGCCGTCGTTCTGTCCGAACGCCATAACGCTATAGGTTTACTCTATCACGATCTTTTTCGAAAAATGTGATTTTTTCATAATAATATCTATGTTTAAAATGAAAGTTTATATAAAATTTTTCAAAATGTCAAAATTTCAAAAATGCCATTTTGTAGAGCTTAAGCGGGGTGTCGATCTCGCCAAAGACCGCAACGCGGTAGGTTTACTCTATCACGGTCTTTTTCGAAAAATGTGATTTTTTGATAACAATTTCTATGTTCAAAATGAAAGTTTATATAAAAAATTTCAAAATGTCAAAATTTCGAAAATGCCATTTCGTAGAGATTACCAAGGCCGTCGTTCTGTCCAAACGCAGTAACGCTATAGGTTTACTCTATCACGATCTTTTTCGAAAAATGTGATTTTTTCATAATAATTTCTATGTTTAAAATGAAATTTTATATAAAATTTTTCAAAATGTCAAAATTTCAAAAATGCCATTTTGTAGAGCTTAAGCGGGGTGTCGATCTCGCCAAAGACCGCAACGCGGTAGGTTTACTCTATCTCGTTCTTTTGTGAAAAATGTGATTTTTTCATAACAATTTCTATGTTCAAAATGAAAGTTTATATAAAAAATTTCAAAATGTCAAAATTTCGAAAATGCCATTTTGTAGAGATTACCAAGGCGGTCGCTCTGTCCGAACATCGTAACGCTATAGGTTTCCTCTATCACGATCTTTATCGAAAAATGTGATTTTTTCATAACAATTTCTATGTTCAAAATGAAAGTTTATATAAAAAATTTCAAAATGTCAAAATTTCAAAAATGCCATTTTGTAGAGCTTAAGCGGTGTCTCGATCTCGCCAAGGACGGCAACGCGTTTGATTTACTCTATCACCGTCCTTTTCGAAAAATGTCATTTATTCATAACAATTTCTATGTTCAAAATGAAAGTTTATATAAAAAATTTCAAAATGTCAAAATTTCGAAAATGCCATTTTGTAGAGATTACCAAGGCGGTCGTTCTGTCCGAACATCGTAACGCTATAGGTTTCCTCTATCACGATCTTTTTCGAAAAATGTGATTTTTTCATAATAATTTCTATCTTTAAAATGAAAGTTTATATAAAATTTTTCAAAATGTCAAAATTTCAAAAATGCCATTTTGTAGAGCTTAAGCGGGGTGTCGATCTAGCCAAAGATTGCAACGCGGTAGGTTTACTCTATCTCGTTCTTTTGTGAAAAATGTGTTTTTTTCATAACAATTTCTATGTTCAAAATGAAAGTTTATATAAAAAATTTCAAAATGTCAAAATTTCGAAAATGCCATTTTGTAGAGATTACCAAGGCGGTCGTTCTGTCCGAACATCGTAACGCTATAGGTTTCCTCTATCACGATCTTTTTCGAAAAATGTGATTTTTTCATAATAATTTCTATGTTTAAAATGAAAGTTTATATAAAATTTTTCAAAATGTCAAAATTTCAAAAATGCCATTTTGTAGAGCTTAAGCGGGGTGTCGATCTGGCCAAAGACCGCAACGCGGTAGGTTTCCTCTATCACGATCTTTTTCGAAAAATGTGATTTTTTCATAATAATTTCTATGTTTAAAATGAAAGTTTATATAAAATTTTTCAAAATTTCAAAATTTCAAAAATGCCATTTCGTAGACCTCACTCGGGGCGTCGATCTCGCCTAAGACCGCAACGCGGTAGGTTCGGTCTGTCTCGATCGATATCGGAAAATGTGATTTTTGTACTCGTTGGAAAAATTCAAAATCAAAATTTATACAAATTTTTTTAAAATTTCAAAATTCTGAAAATGCCACTTTGTAGTGCTGGTCGAGGCGCTACATCTCGCCGTAGAACACAACTCGACGTGAGGTCGTCCTCTCTGCGCTAATCGGGTTTTTTCGTAGCCTCGTTTAAAAATCAAATATGGCGGCCGCACGAAGAAAATTGAAGGAAATTTCAACTTTTAGGATTTTTCCCATAGAGTTGGGGGTATTCGGGTGGAAATGTCTATTGCACAATTTCGGTCCCGCTGCTGCTTCCCAAAGCGTGGGAGCCGAAAAAATACGTTTTTTTTGTAAAAAATTTGCTTCAAAAATTGGGAAAATGGAAAATTTATATGATTTTTTTGAGAAATTCCAATTTTTTTTTTGGCAGTCTCGTAACGGATTTCTCGGACTTCGAGTTGCCACAGACGCGAATCCATTTTGACGTTTTCGATTCGAATTATCGAGGTTTTTGCGGTTTTTTCGTTGTATTTTCAAAATCCAATATGGCGGCGGCGCGAGGGAAATTTCAACTTTTTGGAGTTTTTCCATAGAGAGAAGGGTTTTCGGGTGGAGATGACAGTTGCGCAATTACGGTGCCGCGGCTATTTCCCAAAGCGTGGGATCCGAAATATGAAACTTTTTTCGTTTCGAATGCGTTTTTTGGAAAAATTTCAAATTGAAAATTTATATGAATTTTTGGAGAAACTTGAAAATTTTTTTTGGCAATCACGTAAAGGACGTCTAGGTCTTCGACTTGACGCAGACGCAAATCCATTCGGACGTTCGTGAGTCGAATTATCGAGGTTTATGTGTTTTTTTGGTGGCATTTTCAAAATCCAATATGGCCGCCGGGCGAAGAAAATTTCTACTTTTTGGACTTTTCCCATAGAGAGACGATTCTCCGGTTGGAAAGAGGCGATGAAAAATTAACAAAAATCAAAAAATGAGAAAAATTAAGGAAGCCGAAAAAAACACTTTTTTCGTTTTGAGGGCGTTTTTTTGACCAAATTTCAAAGTGAAAATTATTACTAATTTTTGGAGAAACTTAATATTTTTTTTTTGCAATATCGTAAAGGACGTGCAGTCCTTGGACTGGCCGTAGACGGCCGTCGATTTGGACGTTCTCGATTGCGTCGAATTATCGTGGAAAATGTGCGTTTTTTCGACGTTCTCTAGATGCATTTTCAAAATGCAATATGGCGGCCGGGCGAAGAAAATTTCTACTTTTTGGAGTTTTCCCATAGAGAGACGATTCTCCGGTTGGAAAGAGGCGATGAAAAATTAACAAAAATCAAAAAATGAGAAAAATTAAGGGAGCCGAAAATGACACTTTTTTCGAAAAAAATATTTCCTATCGAAAGTGGAAAAATGGAAAATTTGTATGATTTTTTTGGGAATTTCAAAATTTCAAAAATGCCATTTCGCAGCTCTCGCCGAGCCCTTCGATCGCTCCTCGGACCGAAACGCTCCGCTCCTATCCGTTCTCGAGTTATGTCGGTTTCCGCGTTTTCGTCGATGCGTTTTCGAACGCCATTTTGAATTTGAAAATCGAAAAAATTTCAACTTTTCGGAATTTTTCCACAGACGGAGCGTCGTCGAGATGGAGACGTAGCGAAAAAAGACTGACCGAATTGAGGAATAAAAAATCGTACAAAGCCGAAAAAAAAAGAGCACTTTTTGAACTTTACGCGCGAAAAAAACGAATAAAACGAACGAATGGACGAAAATAAATTTTTCCACGCGACGCCCCGTCTAATGCAGTGCGATAGTTCCCGTACTTTGCGCGCCCGTAACTCGACGGATAACGGAGATAATCAACCGCGAAGGCCGAAAACGGGCAGTTACCAACTCCCTTTTAGGGTATATGACTAGATCGGAGCGGCACAGATCGGAGTGGCACAGAGCCCAGTGGGGTGGGGTGGTAGTGAGTTTTTTTTTGCACATCTACTTTTATTGTTACTCATTGTATGAAAGGGCACATCTACTTTCGTTGTTGTTCATTGTATGAAAGGGCACATCTACTTTCAAGGTAGAGTAAATAGGTAGGTCGAGTGAGCCCATTCGGTGTTAGTCGCGCTAACGCGACTGAGTCGAGTCGAGAACGCGCTCATTTTCTTGTTCGACTTTTGCTTTTTACCCGCCTTCCCCTACGTACCTCGCCACCTTCGATCTTTCGAAATAAATCGAAATCTTCTTCTTTCGAAATCGAGATCTTTCGAAATAATTCGATAGGTAGAGTAAATAGGTAGGTCGAGTGAGCCCATTCAGTGTTAGTCGCGCTAACGCGACTGAGTCGAGTCGAGAACGCGCTCATTTTCTTGTTCGATTTTCAAAATTTTTCAAAATTTCAAAATTTCAAAAATGCGATTTTGTAGAGCTTAAGCGGGGTGTCGATCTCGCCAAAGACTGCAACGCGGTAGCTTTACTCTATCTCGTTCTTTTGTGAAAAATGTGATTTTTTCATAACAATTTCTATGTTCAAAATGAAAGTTTATATAAAATTTTTCAAAATTTCAAAATTTCAAAAATGCCATTTTCTAGAGCTTACCGAGGCCGTCGTTCTGTCCGAACACCGTAGCGCTATAGGTTTACTCTGTCACGATCTTTTTCGAAAAATGTGATTTTTTCATAATAATTTCTATGTTTAAAATGAAAGTTTATATAAAATTTTTCAAAATGTCAAAATTTCAAAAATGCCATTTTGTAGAGATTACCGAGGCCGTCGTTCTGTCCGAACACCGTAGCGCTATAGGTTTACTCTGTCACGATCTTCTTCGAAAAATGTGATTTTTTCATAATAATTTCTATGTTTAAAATGAAATTTTATATAAAATTTTTCAAAATTTCAAAATTTCAAAAATGCCATTTTGTAGAGCTTAAGCGGGGTGTCGATCTCGCCAAAGACCGCAACGCGGTAGGTTCACTCTATCTCGTTCTTTTGTGAAAAATGTGATTTTTTCATAACAATTTTTATGTTCAAAATGAAAGTTTATATAAAAAAATTCAAAATGTCAAAATTTCGAAAATGCCATTTCGTAGAGATTTCAAAGGCCTTCGTTCTGTCCAAATACAGCAACGCGGTAGGTTTACTCTATCTCGTTATTTTGTGAAAAATGTGATTTTTTCATAATAATTTCTATGTTTAAAATGAAATTTTATATAAAATTTTTCAAAATTTCAAAATTTCAAAAATGCCATTTTGTAGAGCTTAAGCGGGGTGTCGATCTCGCCAAAGACCGCAACGCGGTAGGTTCACTCTATCTCGTTCTTTTTTGAAAAATGTGATTTTTTCATAACAATTTTTATGTTCAAAATGAAAGTTTATATAAAAAAATTCAAAATGTCAAAATTTCGAAAATGCCATTTCGTAGAGATTTCAAAGGCCTTCGTTCTGTCCAAATACAGCAACGCGGTAGGTTTACTCTATCTCGTTATTTTGTGAAAAATGTGATTTTTTCATAATAATTTCTATGTTTAAAATGAAATTTTATATAAAATTTTTCAAAATTTCAAAATTTCAAAAATGCCATTTTGTAGAGCTTAAGCGGGGTGTCGATCTCGCCAAAGACCGCAACGCGGTAGGTTCACTCTATCTCGTTCTTTTGTGAAAAATGTGATTTTTTTATAATAATTTCTATGTTCAAAATGAAAGTTTATATAAAAAAATTCAAAATGTCAAAATTTCGAAAATGCCATTTCGTAGATCTCACTCGGGGCGTCGATCTCGCCTAAGACCGCTACGCGGTAGGTTCGGTCTGTCTCGATCGATATCGGAAAATGTGATTTTTGTACTCGTTGGAAAAATTCAAAATCAAAATTTATATATTTTTTTTTAAAATTTCAAAATTCTGAAAATGCCACTTTGTAGTGCTGGTCGAGGCGCTACATCTCGCAGTAGAACACAACTCGACGGGAGGTCGTTCTCTCTGCGTTAATCGGGTTTTTTCGTAGCCCCGTTTCAAAATCAAAAATGGCGGCCGCACGAAGAAAATTGAAGGAAATTTCAACTTTTAGGATTTTTCCCATAGAGTTGGGGGTATTCGGGTGGAAATGTCCATTGCACAATTTCGGTCCCGCTGCTGCTTCCCAAAGCGTGGGAGCCGAAAAATTACGTTTTTTTTGTAAAAAAAATCCTTTAAAAATTGGGAAAATGGAAAATTTATATGAATTTTTGGAGAAATTCCAATTTTTTTCTTGGCAGTCTCGTAACGGATTTCTTGGACTTCGAGTTGCCACAGACGCCAATCCATTTCGACGTTTTCGATTCGAATTATCGAGGTTTTTGCGGTTTTTTCGTTGTATTTTCAAAATCCAATATGGCGGCGGCGCGAAGGAAATTTCAACTTTTTGGAGTTTTTCCATAGAGAGAAGGGTTTTCGAGTGGAGATTACGGTTGCGCAATTACGGTCCCGCGGCTATTTCCCAAAGCGTGGGATCCGAAAGATGAAACTTTTTTCGTTTCGAATGTGTTTTTTGGAAAAATTTCAAATTGAAAATTTATATGAATTTTTGGAGAAACTTGAAAATTTTTTTTGGCAATCTCGTAAAGGACGTCTAGGTCTTCGATTTGCCGCAGACGCAAATCCATTCGGACGTTCGTGAGTCGAATTATCGAGGTTTATGTGTTTTTTTGGTGGCATTTTCAAAATCCAATATGGCCGCCGGGCGAAGAAAATTTCTACTTTTTAGACTTTTCCCATAGAGAGACGATTCTCCGGTTGGAAAGAGGCGATGAAAAATTAACAAAAATCAAAAAATGAGAAAAATTAAGGGAGCCGAAAAAAACACTTTTTTCGTTTTGAGGGCGTTTTTTTGACCAAATTTCAAAGTGAAAATTATTACTAATTTTTGGAGAAACTTAATATTTTTTTTCTGCAATATCGTAAAGGACGTGCAGTCCTCGGACTCGCCGTAGACGGCCGTCGATTTGGACGTTCTCGATTGCGTCGAATTATCGTGGAAAATGTGCGTTTTTTCGACGTTCTCTAGATGCATTTTCAAAATCCAATATGGCGGCCGGGCGAAGAAAATTTCTACTTTTTGGAGTTTTCCCATAGAGAGACTATTCTCCGGTTGGAAAGAGGCGATGAAAAATTAACAAAAATCAAAAAATGAGAAAAATTAAGTCAGCCGAAAATGACACTTTTTTCGAAAAAAATATTTCCTATCGAAAGTGGAAAAATGGAAAATTTATATGATTTTTTTGGGAATTTCAAAATTTCAAAAATGCCATTTCGCAGCTCTCGCCGAGCCCTTCGATCGCTCCTCGGACCGAAACGCTCCGCTCCTATCCGTTCTCGAGTTATGTCGGTTTCCGCGTTTTCGTCGATGCGTTTTCGAACGCAATTTTGAATTTGAAAAACGAAAAAATTTCCACTTTTCGGAGTTTTCCCATAGAGAGACGATTCTCCGGTTGGAAAGATTCGATGAAAAATTATCAAAAATCAAAAAATGAAAAAAATTAAGTCAGCCGAAAAAAAAGAGCACTTTTTGAACTTTACGTGCGAAAAAAACGAATAAAACAAACGAATAGACGAAAATAAATTTTTCCACTCGATGCGCCGTCTAATGCAGTGCGATAGTTCCAGTACTTCGCACGCGCGTAACTCGATAGATAACGGAGATAAAGAACCCCGAAGGCCGAAAACGGGCAGTTACCAACTCCCTTTTAGGGTATATGACTAGAGCCCAGTGGGTTGCCAGTAAGTTGTGTTTTTTAGTTTTTCAGTTTTTTTTTTGCACATTTACTTTTATTGTTACTCATTGTATGAAAGGGCACATCTACTTTCGTTGTTGTCATTGTAAACTATGTTAGATAGGTAGAGTAAATAGGTAGGTCGAGTGAGCCCATTCAGTGTTAGTCGCGCTAACGCGACTGAGTCGAGTCGAGAACGCGCTCATTTTCTTGTTCGACTTTTGTTTTTTACCCGCCTTCCCCTACGTGGCTCGCCACCTTCGATCTTTCGAAATAAATCGAAATCTTCTTCTTCTAGAGTAAATAGGTAGGTCGAGTGAGCCCATTCAGTGTTAGTCGCGCTAACGCGACTGAGTCGAGTCGAGAACGCGCTCATTTTCTTGTTCGATTTTCAAAATTTTTCAAAATTTCAAAATTTCAAAAATGCCATTTTGTAGAGCTTAAGCGGGGTCTCGATCTCGCCAAAGACCGCAACGCGGTAGGTTTACTCTATCTCGTTCTTTTGTGAAAAATGTGATTTTTTCATAACAATTTCTATGTTTAAAATGAAAGTTTATATAAAAAATTTCAAAATGTCAAAATTTCGAAAATGCCATTTCGTAGAGATTTCAAAGGCCTTCGTTCTGTCCGAAAACCGCAACGCGGTAGGTTTACTCTATCTCGTTATTTTGTGAAAAATGTGATTTTTTCATAATAATTTCTATGTTTAAAATGAAATTTTATATAAAATTTTTCAAAATTTCAAAATTTCAAAAATGCCATTTTGTAGAGCTTAAGCGGGGTGTCGATCTCGCCAAAGACCGCAATGCGGTAGGTTTACTCTATCTCGTTCTTTTGTGAAAAATGTAATTTTTTCATAACAATTTCTATGTTCAAAATGAAAGTTTATATAAAAAATTTCAAAATGTCAAAATTTTGAAATAGCCATTTCGTAGAGATTATCAAGGCCGTCGTTCTGTCCAAACGACGTAACGCTATAGGTTTACTCTATCACGATCTTTTTCGAAAAATGTGATTTTTTCATAATAATTTCAATGTTTAAAATGAAAGTTTATATAAAATTTTTCAAAATTTCAAAATTTCAAAAATGCCATTTTGTAGAGATTACCGAGGCCGTCGTTCTGTCCGAACACCGTAGCGCTATAGGTTTACTCTATAACGATATTTTCCGAAAAATGTGATTTTTTCATAATAATTTCTATGTTTAAAATGAAAGTTTATATAAAATTTTTCAAAATGTCAAAATTTCAAAAATGCCATTTTGTAGAGATTACCCAGGCCGTCGTTCTGTCCGAACACCGTAGCGCTATAGGTTTACTCTATCACGATCTTTTTCGAAAAATGTGATTTTTTCATAATAATTTCTATGTTTAAAATGAAAGTTTATATAAAATTTTTCAAAATTTCAAAATTTCAAAAATGCCATTTTCTAGAGCTTACCGAGGCCGTCGTTCTGTCCGAACACCCTAGCGCTATAGGTTTACTCTGTCACGATCTTTTTTTTTCGAAAAATGTGATTTTTTCATAATAATTTCTATGTTTAAAATGAAAGTTTATATAAAATTTTTCATAATGTCAAAATTTCAAAAATGCCATTTTGTAGATATTACCCAGGCCGTCGTTCCGTCCGAACACAGTAGCGCTATAGGTTTACTCTATCACGATCTTTTGTGAAAAATGTGATTTTTTCATAACAATTTCTATGTTCAAAATGAAAGTTTATAAAAAAATTTTCAAAATTTCAAAATTTCAAAAATGCCATTTAGTAGAACTTAAGCGGGGTGTCGATCTCTCCAAAGACCGCAACGCGGTAGGTTTACTCTATCTCGTTGTTTTGTGAAAAATGTGATTTTTTCATAACAATTTCTATGTTCAAAATGAAAGTTTATATAAAAAATTTCAAAATGTCAAAATTTCGAAAATGCCATTTGGTAGAGATTTCAAAGGCCTTCGTTCTGTCCAAACACCGCAATGCGGTAGGTTTACTCTATCTCGTTATTTTGTGAAAAATGTGATTTTTTCATAACAATTTCTATGTTCAAAATGAAAGTTTATATAAAAAATTTCAAAATGCCAAAATTTCGAAAATGCCATTTCGTAGAGATTTCAAAGGTCTTCGTTCTGTCCAAACTCCGCAACGCGGTAGGTTTACTCTATCTCGTTATTTTGTGAAAAATGTGATTTTTTCATAACAATTTCTATGTTCAAAATGAAAGTTTATATAAAAAATTTCAAAATGTCAAAATTTCGAAAATGCCATTTCGTAGAGATTTCAAAGGCCTTCGTTCTGTCCAAACACCGCAACGCGGTAGGTTTACTCTATCTCGTTATTTTGTGAAAAATGTGATTTTTTCATAACAATTTCTATGTTCAAAATGAAAGTTTATATAAAAAATCTCAAAATGTCAAAATTTCAAAAATGCCATTTCGTAGACCTCACTCGGGGCGTCTATCTCGCCTAAGACCGCTACGCGGTAGGTTCGGTCTGTCTCGATCGATATCGGAAAATGTGATTTTTGTACTCGTTGGAAAAATTCAAAATCAAAATTTATATAAATTTTTTCAAAATTTCAAAATTCTGAAAATGCCACTTTGTAGTGCTGGTCGAGGCGCTACATCTCGCCGTAGAACACAACTCGACGGGAGGTCGTCCTCTCTGCGCTAATCGGGTTTTTTCGTAGCCTCGTTTCAAAATCAAAGATGGCGGCCGCACGAAGAAAATTGAAGGAAATTTCAACTTTTAGGAATTTTCCCATAGAGTTGGGGGTATTCGGGTGGAAATGTCCATTGCACGATTTCGGTCCCGCTGCTGCTTCCCAAAGCGTGGGAGCCGAAAAATTACGTTTTTTTTGTAAAAAAATTCCTTTAAAAATTGGGAAAATGGAAAATTTATATGAATTTTTGGAGAAATTCAAATTTTTTTTTTGGCAGTCTCGTAACGGATTTCTCGGACTTCGAGTTGCCGCAGACGCGAATCCATTTCGACGTTTTCGATTCGAATTATCGAGGTTTTTGCGGTTTTTTCGTTGTATTTTCAAAATCCAATATGGCGGCGGCGCGAAGGAAATTTCAACTTTTTGGAGTTTTTCCATAGAGAGAAGGGTTTTTAGGTGGAGATGACAGTTGCGCAATTACGGTCCCGCGGCTATTTCCCAAAGCGTGGGATCCGAAATATGAAACTTTTTTCGTTTCGAATGCGTTTTTTGGAAAAATTTCAAATTGAAAATTTATATGAATTTTTGGAGAAACTTGAAAATTTTTTTTGGCAATCTCGTAAAGGACGTCTAGGTCTTCGAATTGCCGCAGACGCGAATCCATTCGGACGTTCGTGAGTCGAATTATCGAGGTTTATGTGTTTTTTTGGTGGCATTTTCAAAATCCAATATGGCCGCCGCCCGAAGGAAATTTTAACTTTTCGGGATTTTCCCATAGAGAGACGATTCTCCGGTTGGAAAGAAGCGATGAAAAATTAACAAAAATCAAAAAATGAAAAAAATTAAGTCAGCCGAAAAAAGCACTTTTTTCGTTTTGAGGGCGATTTTTTGACCAAATTTCAAAGTGAAAATTATTACTAATTTTTGGAGAAACTTAATATTTTTTTTCTGCAATATCGTAGAGGACATGCAGTCCTTGGACTCGCCGTAGACGGCCGTCGATTTGGACGTTCTCGATTGCGTCGAATTATCGTGGAAAATGTGCGTTTTTTCGACGTTCTCTAGATGCATTTTCAAAATGCAATATGGCGGCCGCGCGAAGAAAATTTCTACTTTTTGGAGTTTTCCCATAGAGAGACGATTCTCCGGTTGGAAATAGGCGATGAAAAATTAACAAAAATCAAAAAATGAGAAAAATTAAGGGAGCCGAAAATGACACTTTTTTCGAAAAAAATATTTCCTATCGAAAGTGGAAAAATGGAAAATTTGTATGATTTTTTTGGGAATTACAAAATTTCAAAAATGCCATTTCGCAGCTCTCGCCGAGCCCTTCGATCGCTCCTCGGGCCGAAACGCTCCGCTCCTATCCGTTCTCGAGTTATGTCGGTTTCCGCGTTTTCGTCGATGCGTTTTCGAACGCCATTTTGAATTTGAAAATCGAAAAAATTTCCACTTTTCGGAGTTTTCCTATAGAGAGACGATTCTCCGGTTGGCAAGAGGCGATGAAAAATTAACAAAAATCAAAAAATGAGAAAAATTAAGGGAGCCGAAAAAAAAGAGCACTTTTTGAACTTTACGTGCGAAAAAAACGAATAAAACAAACGAATAGACGAAAATAAATTTTTCCACTCGACGCGCCGTCTAATGCGCTGCGAGAGTTCCCGTACTTGCGCGCGCGTACCTCGATAGATAGCGGAGATACTGAACCCCGTAGGCCGAAAACGGGCAGTTACCAACTCCCTTTTAGGTAATAGGACTAGATCGGAGCGGCACAGAGCCCAGTGGGGTGGGGTGGTAGTGAGTTGTGTTGTTGTTGTTCATTGTATGAAAGGGCACATCTACTTTCATCGTAAACTATGTTAGATAGGTAGAGTAAATAGGTAGGTCGAGTGAGCCCATTCGGTGTTAGTCGCGCTAACGCGACTGAGTCGAGTCGAGAACGCGCTCATTTTCTTGTTCGACTTTTGCTTTTTACCCGCCTTCCCCTACGTGCCTCGCCACCTTCGATCTTTCGAAATAAATCGAAATCTTCTTCTTTCCAAATCGAGATCTTTCGTAAATAGGTAGGTCGAGTGAGCCCATTCAGTGTTAGTCGCGCTAACGCGACTGAGTCGAGTCGAGAACGCTCTCATTTTCTTGTTCGATTTTCAAAATTTTTCAAAATTTCAAAATTTCAAAAATGCCATTTCGTAGAGATTACCGAGGCCGTCGTTCTGTCCGAACACCGTAGCGCTATAGGTTTACTCTATCACGATCTTTTTCGAAAAATGTGATTTTTTCATAATAATTTCTATGTTTAAAATGAAAGTTTATATAAAATTTTTCAAAATTTCAAAATTTCAAAAATGCCATTTTGTAGAGATTACCGAGGCCGTCGTTCTGTCCGAACACCGTAGCGCTATAGCTTTACTCTATCACGATCTTTTCCGAAAAATGTGATTTTTTCATAATAATTTCTATGTTTAAAATGAAAGTTTATATAAAATTTTTCAAAATGTCAAAATTCCAAAAATGCCATTTTGTAGAGATTACCGAGGCTGTCGTTCTGTCCGAACACCGTAGCGCTATAGGTTTACTCTGTCTCGATTTATTTCGAAAAATGTGATTTTTTCATAACAATTTCCAAGTTCAAAATGAAACTTTATATAAAATTTTTCAAAATTTCAAAATTGCAAAAATGCCATTTTGTAGAGATTACCGAGGCCGTCGTTCTGTCCGAACACCGTAGCGCTATAGGTTTACTCTATCACGATCTTTTCCGAAAAATGTGATTTTTTCATAATAATTTCTATGTTTAAAATGAAAGTTTATATAAAATTTTTCAAAATGTCAAAATTCCAAAAATGCCATTTTGTAGAGATTACCGAGGCTGTCGTTCTGTCCGAACACCGTAGCGCTATAGGTTTACTCTGTCTCGATTTATTTCGAAAAATGTGATTTTTTCATAACAATTTCCAAGTTCAAAATGAAACTTTATATAAAATTTTTCAAAATTTCAAAATTGCAAAAATGCCATTTTGTAGAGATTACCGAGGCCGTCGTTCTGTCCAAACACAGTAGCGCTATAGGTTTACTCTATCACGATCTTTTTCGAAAAATGTGATTTTTTCATAATAATTTCTATGTTTAAAATGAAAGTTTATATAAAATTTTTCAAAATGTCAAAATTCCAAAAATGCCATTTTGTAGAGATTACCGAGGCTGTCGTTCTGTCCGAACACCGTAGCGCTATAGGTTAACTCTGTCTCGATTTATTTCGAAAAATGTGATTTTTTCATAACAATTTCCAAGTTCAAAATGAAACTTTATATAAAATTTTTCAAAATTTCAAAATTTCAAAAATGCCATTTTGTAGAGATTACCGAGGCCGTCGTTCTGTCCAAACACCGTAGCGCTATAGGTTTAGTCTGTCTCGATTTATTTAGAAAAATGTGATTTTTTCATAACAATTTCCAAGTTTAAAATGAAAGTTTATATAAAAAATTTCAAAATGTCAAAATTTCGAAAATGCCATTTCGTAGAGATTACCGAGGCCGTCGTTCTGTCCGAACACCGTATTGCGTTAGGTTTACTCTATCTCGATTTATTGCGAAAAATTTGATTTTTTCATAATAATTTCCAAGTTCAAAATGAAAGTTTATATAAAATTTTTCAAAATTTCAAAATTTTAAAAATGCCATTTCGTAGAGATTACCGAGGCCGTCGTTCTGTCCAAACACCGTAACGCGTTAGGTTTACTCTATCACGATTTATTTCGAAAAATGTGATTTTTTCATAATAATTTCCAAGTTCAAAATGAAAGTTTATATAAAATTTTTCAAAATTTCAAAATTTCAAAAATGCCATTTTGTAGAGATTACCGAGGCCGTCGTTTTGTCCAAACACCGTAGCGCTATAGGTTTAGTCTGTCTCGATTTATTTCGAAAAATGTGATTTTTTCATAACAATTTCCAAGTTTAAAATGAAAGTTTATATAAAAAATTTCAAAATGTCAAAATTTCGAAAATGCCATTTCGTAGAGATTACCGAGGCCGTCGTTCTGTCCGAACACCGTATTGCGTTAGGTTTACTCTATCTCGATTTATTGCGAAAAATTTGATTTTTTCATAATAATTTCCAAGTTCAAAATGAAAGTTTATATAAAATTTTTCAAAATTACAAAATTTTAAAAATGCCATTTCGTAGAGATTACCGAGGCCGTCGTTCTGTCCAAACACCGTAACGCTTTAGGTTTACTCTATCACGATTTATTTCGAAAAATGTGATTTTTTCATAATAATTTCCAAGTTCAAAATGAAAGTTTATATAAAAAATTTCAAAATTTCAAAATTTCAAAAATGCCATTTCGTAGACCTCACTCGGGGCGTCGATCTCGCCTAAGACCGCAACGCGGTAGGTTCGGTCTGTCTCGATCGATATCGGAAAATGTGATTTTTGTACTCGTTGGAAAAATTCAAAATCAAAATTTATATAAATTTTTTTAAAATTTCAAAATTCTGAAAATGCCACTTTGTAGTGCTGGTCGAGGCGCTACATCTCGCCGTAGAGCACAACTCGACAGGAGGTCGTCCTCTCTGCGCTAATCGGGTTTTTTCGTAGCCTCGTTTCAAAATCAAAGATGGCGGCCGCACGAAGAAAATTGAAGGAAATTTCAACTTTTAGGATTTTTCCCATAGAGTTGGGGGTATTCGGGTGGAAATGTCCATTGCAGAATTTCGGTCCCGCTGCTGCTTCCCAAAGCGTGGAGTCCGAAAAATTACGTTTTTTTTGTAAAAAAAATCCTTTAAAAATTGGGAAAATGGAAAATTTATATGAATTTTTGGAGAAATTCCAATTTTCTTTTTGGCAGTCTCGTAACGGATTTCTCGGACTTCGAGTTTCCACAGACGCGAATCCATTTAGACGTTTTGGATTCGAATTATCGAGGTTTTTGCTGTTTTTTCGTTGTATTTTCAAAATCCAATATGGCGGCGGCGCGAAGGAAATTTCAACTTTTTGGAGTTTTTCCATAGAGAGAAGGGTTTTCGGGTGGAGATGACAGTTGCGCAATTACGGTCCTGCGGCTATTTCCCAAAGCGTGGAATCCGAAAAATGAAACTTTTTTCGTTTCGAATGCGTTTTTTGGAAAAATTTCAAATTGAAAATTTATATGAATTTTTGGAGAAACTTGAAAATTTTTTTTGGCAATCTCGTAAAGGACGTCTAGGTCTTCGCCTTGCCGCAGAAGCGAATCCATTCGGACGTTCTTGAGTCGAATTATCGAGGTTTATGTGTTTTTTTGGTGGCATTTTCAAAATCCAATATGGCCGCCGCCCGAAGGAAATTTCAACTTTTTGGGATTTTCCCATAGAGAGACGATTCTCCGGTTGGAAAGAGGCGATGAAAAATTAACAAAAATCAAAAAATGAGAAAAATTATGGTAGCCGAAAAAAACACTTTTTTCGTTTTGAGGGCGTTTTTTTGACCAAATTTCAAAGTGAAAATTATTACTAATTTTTGGAGAAACTTAATATTTTTTTTCTGCAATATCGTAAAGGACGTGCAGTCCTTGGACTCGCCGTAGACGGCCGTCGATTTGGACGTTCTCGATTGCGTCGAATTATCGTGGAAAATGTGCGTTTTTTCGACGTTCTCTAGATGCATTTTCAAAATCCAATATGGCGGCCGGGCGAAGAAAATTTCTACTTTTTGGAGTTTTCCCATAGAGAGACGATTCTTCGGTTGGAAATAGGCGATGAAAAATTAACAAAAATCAAAAAATGAGAAAAATTAAGGGAGCCGAAAATGACACTTTTTTCGAAAAAAATATTTCCTATCGAAAGTGGAAAAATGGAAAATTTGTATGATTTTTTTGGGAATTTCAAAATTTCAAAAATGCCATTTCGCAGCTCTCGCCGAGCCCTTCGATCGCTCCTCGGACCGAACGCTCCGCTCCTATCCGTTCTCGAGTTATGTTGGTTTCCGCGTTTTCGTCGATGCGTTTTCGAACGCCATTTTGAATTTGAAAATCGAAAAAATTTCCACTTTTCGGAATTTTTCCATAGACGGAGGGTCGTCGAGATCGAGGAGGTCCGAAAAAAGACTGACCGAATTGAGGAATAAAAAATCGTACAAAGCCGAAAAAAAAAGAGCACTTTTTTAACTTTACGTGCGAAAAAAACGAATAAAACAAACGAATCGACGAAAATAAATTTTTCCACTCGACGCGCCGTCTAAGGCTCTGCGAGAGTTCCCGTACTTGCGCGCGCGTAACTCGACAGATAGCGGAGATGACGAACCCCGAAGGCCGAAAACGGGCGGTTACCAACTCCCTTTTAGGGTATATGACTAGAGCCCAGTGGGGTGGGGTGGTAGTGACTTTTTTTTTTGCACATCTACTTTTATTGTTACTCATTGTATGAAAGGGCACATCTACTTAGAGTAAATAGGTAGGTCGAGTGAGCCCATTCGGTGTTAGTCGCGCTAACGCGACTGAGTCGAGTCGAGAACGCGCTCATTTTCTTGTTCGACTTTTGCTTTTTACCCGCCTTCCCCTACGTGCCTCGCCACCTTCGATCTTTCGAAATAAATCGAAATCTTCTTCTTTCGAAATCGAGATCTTTCGAAATAATTCGATAGGTAGAGTAAATAGGTAGGTCGAGTGAGCCCATTCAGTGTTAGTCGCGCTAACGCGACTGAGTCGAGTCGAGAACGCGCTCATTTTCTTGTTCGATTTTCAAAAATTTTCAAAATTTCAAAATTTCAAAAATGCCATTTTATAGAGCTTAAGCGGGGTGTCAATCTCGCCAAAGACCGCAACGCGGTAGGTTTACTCAATCTCGATTTATTTCAAAAAATGTGATTTTTTCATAACAATTTCTATGTTCAAAATGAAAGTTTATATAAAAAATTTCAAAATGTCAAAATTTCGAAAATGCCATTTTGTAGAGATTACCAAGGCCGTCGTTCTGTCCGAACACCGTAGCGCTATAGGTTTACTCTATCACGATCTTTTTCGAAAAATGTGATTTTTTCATAATAATTTCTATGTTTAAAATGAAAGTTTATATAAAATTTTTCAAAATTTCAAAATTTCAAAAATGCCATTTTGTAGAGATTACCGAGGCCGTCGTTCTGTCCGAACACCGTAGCGCTATAGGTTTACTCTGTCTCGATTTATTTCGAAAAATGTGATTTTTTCATGACAATTTCCAAGTTCAAAATGAAACTTTATATAAAATTTTTCAAAATTTCAAAATTTCAAAAATGCCATTTTCTAGAGCTTACCGAGGCCGTCGTTCTGTCCGAACACCGTAGCGCTATAGGTTTACTCTGTCACGATCTTTTTCGAAAAATGTGATTTTTTCATAATAATTTCTATGTTTAAAATGAAAGTTTATATAAAATTTTTCAAAATGTCAAAATTTCAAAAATGCCATTTTGTAGAGATTACGCAGGCCGTCGTTCTGTCTGAACACAGTAGCGCTATAGGTTTACTCTATCACGATCTTTTTCGAAAAATGTGATTTTTTCATAATAATTTCTATGTTTAAAATGAAAGTTTATATAAAATTTTTCAAAATTTCAAAATTTCAAAAATGCCATTTTGTAGAGATTACCGAGGCCGTCGTTCTGTCCGAACACCGTAGCGCTATAGGTTTACTCTGTCACGATCTTTTTCGAAAAATGTGATTTTTTCATAACAATTTCTATGTTCAAAATGAAAGTTTATATAAAAAATTTCAAAATGTCAAAATTTCGAAAATGCCATTTCGTAGAGATTTCAAAGGCCTTCGTTCTGTCCGAACACCGCAACGCGGTAGGTTTACTCTATCTCGTTATTTTGTGAAAAATGTGATTTTTTCATAACAATTTCTATGTTTAAAATGAAAGTTTATATAAAAAATTTCAAAATGTCAAAATTTCAAAAATGCCATTTCGTAGACCTCACTCGGGGCGTCGATCTCGCCTAAGACCGCAACGCGGTAGGTTCGGTCTGTCTCGATCGATATCGGAAAATGTGATTTTTGTACTCGTTGGAAAAATTCAAAATCAAAATTTATATATTTTTTTTTAAAATTTCAAAATTCTGAAAATGCCACTTTGTAGTGCTGTTCGAGGCGCTACATCTCGCCTTAGAACACAACTCGACGGGAGGTCGTCCTCTCTGCGCTAATCGGTTTTTTTCGTAGCCTCCTTTCAAAATCAAATATGGCGGCCGCACGAAGAAAATTGAAGGAAATTTCAACTTTTAGGATTTTTCCCATAGAGTTGGGGGTATTCGGGTGGAAATGTCCATTGCAGAATTTCGGTCCCGCTGCTGCTTCCCAAAGCGTGGAGTCCGAAAAATTACGTTTTTTTTGTAAAAAAAATCCTTTAAAAATTGGGAAAATGGAAAATTTATATGAATTTTTGGAGAAATTCCAATTTTCTTTTTGGCAGTCTCGTAACGGATTTCTCGGACTTCGAGTTTCCACAGACGCGAATCCATTTAGACGTTTTGGATTCGAATTATCGAGGTTTTTGCTGTTTTTTCGTTGTATTTTCAAAATCCAATATGGCGGCGGCGCGAAGGAAATTTCAACTTTTTGGAGTTTTTCCATAGAGAGAAGGGTTTTCGGGTGGAGATGACAGTTGCGCAATTACGGTCCTGCGGCTATTTCCCAAAGCGTGGAATCCGAAAAATGAAACTTTTTTCGTTTCGAATGCGTTTTTTGGAAAAATTTCAAATTGAAAATTTATATGAATTTTTGGAGAAACTTGAAAATTTTTTTTGGCAATCTCGTAAAGGACGTCTAGGTCTTCGCCTTGCCGCAGAAGCGAATCCATTCGGACGTTCTTGAGTCGAATTATCGAGGTTTATGTGTTTTTTTGGTGGCATTTTCAAAATCCAATATGGCCGCCGCCCGAAGGAAATTTCAACTTTTTGGGATTTTCCCATAGAGAGACGATTCTCCGGTTGGAAAGAGGCGATGAAAAATTAACAAAAATCAAAAAATGAGAAAAATTATGGTAGCCGAAAAAAACACTTTTTTCGTTTTGAGGGCGTTTTTTTGACCAAATTTCAAAGTGAAAATTATTACTAATTTTTGGAGAAACTTAATATTTTTTTTCTGCAATATCGTAAAGGACGTGCAGTCCTTGGACTCGCCGTAGACGGCCGTCGATTTGGACGTTCTCGATTGCGTCGAATTATCGTGGAAAATGTGCGTTTTTTCGACGTTCTCTAGATGCATTTTCAAAATCCAATATGGCGGCCGGGCGAAGAAAATTTCTACTTTTTGGAGTTTTCCCATAGAGAGACGATTCTTCGGTTGGAAATAGGCGATGAAAAATTAACAAAAATCAAAAAATGAGAAAAATTAAGGGAGCCGAAAATGACACTTTTTTCGAAAAAAATATTTCCTATCGAAAGTGGAAAAATGGAAAATTTGTATGATTTTTTTGGGAATTTCAAAATTTCAAAAATGCCATTTCGCAGCTCTCGCCGAGCCCTTCGATCGCTCCTCGGACCGAACGCTCCGCTCCTATCCGTTCTCGAGTTATGTTGGTTTCCGCGTTTTCGTCGATGCGTTTTCGAACGCCATTTTGAATTTGAAAATCGAAAAAATTTCCACTTTTCGGAATTTTTCCATAGACGGAGGGTCGTCGAGATCGAGGAGGTCCGAAAAAAGACTGACCGAATTGAGGAATAAAAAATCGTACAAAGCCGAAAAAAAAAGAGCACTTTTTTAACTTTACGTGCGAAAAAAACGAATAAAACAAACGAATCGACGAAAATAAATTTTTCCACTCGACGCGCCGTCTAAGGCTCTGCGAGAGTTCCCGTACTTGCGCGCGCGTAACTCGACAGATAGCGGAGATGACGAACCCCGAAGGCCGAAAACGGGCGGTTACCAACTCCCTTTTAGGGTATATGACTAGAGCCCAGTGGGGTGGGGTGGTAGTGACTTTTTTTTTTGCACATCTACTTTTATTGTTACTCATTGTATGAAAGGGCACATCTACTTAGAGTAAATAGGTAGGTCGAGTGAGCCCATTCGGTGTTAGTCGCGCTAACGCGACTGAGTCGAGTCGAGAACGCGCTCATTTTCTTGTTCGACTTTTGCTTTTTACCCGCCTTCCCCTACGTGCCTCGCCACCTTCGATCTTTCGAAATAAATCGAAATCTTCTTCTTTCGAAATCGAGATCTTTCGAAATAATTCGATAGGTAGAGTAAATAGGTAGGTCGAGTGAGCCCATTCAGTGTTAGTCGCGCTAACGCGACTGAGTCGAGTCGAGAACGCGCTCATTTTCTTGTTCGATTTTCAAAAATTTTCAAAATTTCAAAATTTCAAAAATGCCATTTTATAGAGCTTAAGCGGGGTGTCAATCTCGCCAAAGACCGCAACGCGGTAGGTTTACTCAATCTCGATTTATTTCAAAAAATGTGATTTTTTCATAACAATTTCTATGTTCAAAATGAAAGTTTATATAAAAAATTTCAAAATGTCAAAATTTCGAAAATGCCATTTTGTAGAGATTACCAAGGCCGTCGTTCTGTCCGAACACCGTAGCGCTATAGGTTTACTCTATCACGATCTTTTTCGAAAAATGTGATTTTTTCATAATAATTTCTATGTTTAAAATGAAAGTTTATATAAAATTTTTCAAAATTTCAAAATTTCAAAAATGCCATTTTGTAGAGATTACCGAGGCCGTCGTTCTGTCCGAACACCGTAGCGCTATAGGTTTACTCTGTCTCGATTTATTTCGAAAAATGTGATTTTTTCATGACAATTTCCAAGTTCAAAATGAAACTTTATATAAAATTTTTCAAAATTTCAAAATTTCAAAAATGCCATTTTCTAGAGCTTACCGAGGCCGTCGTTCTGTCCGAACACCGTAGCGCTATAGGTTTACTCTGTCACGATCTTTTTCGAAAAATGTGATTTTTTCATAATAATTTCTATGTTTAAAATGAAAGTTTATATAAAATTTTTCAAAATGTCAAAATTTCAAAAATGCCATTTTGTAGAGATTACGCAGGCCGTCGTTCTGTCTGAACACAGTAGCGCTATAGGTTTACTCTATCACGATCTTTTTCGAAAAATGTGATTTTTTCATAATAATTTCTATGTTTAAAATGAAAGTTTATATAAAATTTTTCAAAATTTCAAAATTTCAAAAATGCCATTTTGTAGAGATTACCGAGGCCGTCGTTCTGTCCGAACACCGTAGCGCTATAGGTTTACTCTGTCACGATCTTTTTCGAAAAATGTGATTTTTTCATAACAATTTCTATGTTCAAAATGAAAGTTTATATAAAAAATTTCAAAATGTCAAAATTTCGAAAATGCCATTTCGTAGAGATTTCAAAGGCCTTCGTTCTGTCCGAACACCGCAACGCGGTAGGTTTACTCTATCTCGTTATTTTGTGAAAAATGAGATTTTTTCATAACAATTTCTATGTTCAAAATGAAAGTTTATATAAAAAATTTCAAAATGTCAAAATTTCGAAAATGCCATTTCGTAGAGATTTCAAAGGCCTTCGTTCTGTCCGAACACCGCAACGCGGTAGGTTTACTCTATCTCGTTATTTTGTGAAAAATGTGATTTTTTCATAACAATTTCTATGTTTAAAATGAAAGTTTATATAAAAAATTTCAAAATGTCAAAATTTCAAAAATGCCATTTCGTAGACCTCACTCGGGGCGTCGATCTCGCCTAAGACCGCAACGCGGTAGGTTCGGTCTGTCTCGATCGATATCGGAAAATGTGATTTTTGTACTCGTTGGAAAAATTCAAAATCAAAATTTATATATTTTTTTTTAAAATTTCAAAATTCTGAAAATGCCACTTTGTAGTGCTGTTCGAGGCGCTACATCTCGCCTTAGAACACAACTCGACGGGAGGTCGTCCTCTCTGCGCTAATCGGTTTTTTTCGTAGCCTCCTTTCAAAATCAAATATGGCGGCCGCACGAAGAAAATTGAAGGAAATTTCAACTTTTAGGATTTTTCCCATAGAGTTGGGGGTATTCGGGTGGAAATGTCCATTGCAGAATTTCGGTCCCGCTGCTGCTTCCCAAAGCGTGGAGTCCGAAAAATTACGTTTTTTTTGTAAAAAAAATCCTTTAAAAATTGGGAAAATGGAAAATTTATATGAATTTTTGGAGAAATTCCAATTTTCTTTTTGGCAGTCTCGTAACGGATTTCTCGGACTTCGAGTTGACACAGACGCGAATCCATTTAGACGTTTTCGATTCGAATTATCGAGGTTTTTGCGGTTTTTTCGTTGTATTTTCAAAATCCAATATGGCGGCGGCGCGAAGGAAATTTCAACTTTTTGGAGTTTTTCCATAGAGAGAAGGGTTTTCGGGTGGAGATGACAGTTGCGCAATTACGGTCCCGCGGCTATTTCCCAAAGCGTGGGATCCGAAATATGAAACTTTTTTCGTTTCGAATGCGTTTTTTGGAAAAATTTCAAATTGAAAATTTATATGAATTTTTGGAGAAACTTGAAAAATTTTTTTGGCAATCTCGTAAAGGACGTCTAGGTCTTCGAATTGCCGCAGACGCGAATCCATTCGGACGTTCGTGAGTCGAATTATCGAGGTTTATGTGTTTTTTTGGTGGCATTTTCAAAATCCAATATGGCCGCCGCCCGAAGGAAATTTCAACTTTTCGGGATTTTCCCATAGAGAGACGATTCTCCGGTTGGAAAGAGGCGATGAAAAATTAACAAAAATCAAAAAATGAGAAAAATTATGGTAGCCGAAAAAATCACTTTTTTCGTTTTGAGGGCGTTTTTTTGACCAAATTTCAAAGTGAAAATTATTACTAATTTTTGGAGAAACTTAATATTTTTTTTCTGCAATATCGTAAAGGACATGCAGTCCTTGGACTCGCCGTAGACGGCCGTCGATTTGGACGTTCTCGATTGCGTCGAATTATCGTGGAAAATGTGCGTTTTTTCGATGTTCTCTAGGTGCATTTTCAAAATCCAATATGGCGGCCGGGCGAAGAAAATTTCTACTTTTTGGAGTTTTCCCATAGAGAGACGATTCTTCGGTTGGAAAGAGACGATTAAAAATTAACAAAAATCAAAAAATGAGAAAAATTAAGTCAGCCGAAAATGACACTTTTTCGAAAAAAATATTTCCTATCGAAAGTTGAAAAATGGAAAATTTATATGATTTTTTTGGGAATTTCAAAATTTCAAAAATGCCATTTCGCAGCTCTCGCCGAGCCCTTCGATCGCTCCTCGGACCGAAACGCTCCGCTCCTATCCGTTCTCGAGTTATCGAGGTTTTGCGGTTTTTTCGTTGTATTTTCAAAATCCAATATGGCGGCGGCGCGAAGGAAATTTCAACTTTTTGGAGTTTTTCCATAGAGAGAAGGGTTTTCAGGTGGACGTGACGGTTGCGCAATTACGGTCCCGCGGCTATTTCCAAAAGCGTGGGATCCGAAAAAAAAAGAGCACTTTTTGAACTTTACGCGCGAAAAAAACGAATAAAACAAACGAACAGACGAAAATAAATTTTTCCACTCGACGCGCCGTCTAAGGCACTGCGAAAGTTCCCATACTTCGCATGCGCGTAACTCGATGGATAACGGAGATGATGAACCGCGAAGGCCGAAAACGGGCAGTTACCAACTCCCTTTTAGGGTATATGACTAGAGCCCAGTGGGGTGGGGTGGTAGTGACTTTTTTTTTGCACATCTACTTTTATTGTTACTCATTGTATGAAAGGGCACATCTACTTAGAGTAAATAGGTAGGTCGAGTGAGCCCATTCGGTGTTAGTCGCGCTAACGCGACTGAGTCGAGTCGAGAACGCGCTCATTTTCTTGTTCGACTTTTGCTTTTTACCCGCCTTCCCCTACGTGCCTCGCCACCTTCGATCTTTCGAAATAAATCGAAATCTTCTTCTTTCGAAATCGAGATCTTTCGAAATAATTCGATAGGTAGAGTAAATAGGTAGGTCGAGTGAGCCCATTCAGTGTTAGTCGCGCTAACGCGACTGAGTCGAGTCGAGAACGCGCTCATTTTCTTGTTCGATTTTCAAAAATTTTCAAAATTTCAAAATTTCAAAAATGCCATTTTATAGAGCTTAAGCGGGGTGTCAATCTCGCCAAAGACCGCAACGCGGTAGGTTTACTCAATCTCGATTTATTTCAAAAAATGTGATTTTTTCATAACAATTTCTATGTTCAAAATGAAAGTTTATATAAAAAATTTCAAAATGTCAAAATTTCGAAAATGCCATTTTGTAGAGATTACCAAGGCCGTCGTTCTGTCCGAACACCGTAGCGCTATAGGTTTACTCTATCACGATCTTTTTCGAAAAATGTGATTTTTTCATAATAATTTCTATGTTTAAAATGAAAGTTTATATAAAATTTTTCAAAATTTCAAAATTTCAAAAATGCCATTTTGTAGAGATTACCGAGGCCGTCGTTCTGTCCGAACACCGTAGCGCTATAGGTTTACTCTGTCTCGATTTATTTCGAAAAATGTGATTTTTTCATGACAATTTCCAAGTTCAAAATGAAACTTTATATAAAATTTTTCAAAATTTCAAAATTTCAAAAATGCCATTTTCTAGAGCTTACCGAGGCCGTCGTTCTGTCCGAACACCGTAGCGCTATAGGTTTACTCTGTCACGATCTTTTTCGAAAAATGTGATTTTTTCATAATAATTTCTATGTTTAAAATGAAAGTTTATATAAAATTTTTCAAAATGTCAAAATTTCAAAAATGCCATTTTGTAGAGATTACGCAGGCCGTCGTTCTGTCTGAACACAGTAGCGCTATAGGTTTACTCTATCACGATCTTTTTCGAAAAATGTGATTTTTTCATAATAATTTCTATGTTTAAAATGAAAGTTTATATAAAATTTTTCAAAATTTCAAAATTTCAAAAATGCCATTTTGTAGAGATTACCGAGGCCGTCGTTCTGTCCGAACACCGTAGCGCTATAGGTTTACTCTGTCACGATCTTTTTCGAAAAATGTGATTTTTTCATAACAATTTCTATGTTCAAAATGAAAGTTTATATAAAAAATTTCAAAATGTCAAAATTTCGAAAATGCCATTTCGTAGAGATTTCAAAGGCCTTCGTTCTGTCCGAACACCGCAACGCGGTAGGTTTACTCTATCTCGTTATTTTGTGAAAAATGAGATTTTTTCATAACAATTTCTATGTTCAAAATGAAAGTTTATATAAAAAATTTCAAAATGTCAAAATTTCGAAAATGCCATTTCGTAGAGATTTCAAAGGCCTTCGTTCTGTCCGAACACCGCAACGCGGTAGGTTTACTCTATCTCGTTATTTTGTGAAAAATGTGATTTTTTCATAACAATTTCTATGTTTAAAATGAAAGTTTATATAAAAAATTTCAAAATGTCAAAATTTCAAAAATGCCATTTCGTAGACCTCACTCGGGGCGTCGATCTCGCCTAAGACCGCAACGCGGTAGGTTCGGTCTGTCTCGATCGATATCGGAAAATGTGATTTTTGTACTCGTTGGAAAAATTCAAAATCAAAATTTATATATTTTTTTTTAAAATTTCAAAATTCTGAAAATGCCACTTTGTAGTGCTGTTCGAGGCGCTACATCTCGCCTTAGAACACAACTCGACGGGAGGTCGTCCTCTCTGCGCTAATCGGTTTTTTTCGTAGCCTCCTTTCAAAATCAAATATGGCGGCCGCACGAAGAAAATTGAAGGAAATTTCAACTTTTAGGATTTTTCCCATAGAGTTGGGGGTATTCGGGTGGAAATGTCCATTGCAGAATTTCGGTCCCGCTGCTGCTTCCCAAAGCGTGGAGTCCGAAAAATTACGTTTTTTTTGTAAAAAAAATCCTTTAAAAATTGGGAAAATGGAAAATTTATATGAATTTTTGGAGAAATTCCAATTTTCTTTTTGGCAGTCTCGTAACGGATTTCTCGGACTTCGAGTTGACACAGACGCGAATCCATTTAGACGTTTTCGATTCGAATTATCGAGGTTTTTGCGGTTTTTTCGTTGTATTTTCAAAATCCAATATGGCGGCGGCGCGAAGGAAATTTCAACTTTTTGGAGTTTTTCCATAGAGAGAAGGGTTTTCGGGTGGAGATGACAGTTGCGCAATTACGGTCCCGCGGCTATTTCCCAAAGCGTGGGATCCGAAATATGAAACTTTTTTCGTTTCGAATGCGTTTTTTGGAAAAATTTCAAATTGAAAATTTATATGAATTTTTGGAGAAACTTGAAAAATTTTTTTGGCAATCTCGTAAAGGACGTCTAGGTCTTCGAATTGCCGCAGACGCGAATCCATTCGGACGTTCGTGAGTCGAATTATCGAGGTTTATGTGTTTTTTTGGTGGCATTTTCAAAATCCAATATGGCCGCCGCCCGAAGGAAATTTCAACTTTTCGGGATTTTCCCATAGAGAGACGATTCTCCGGTTGGAAAGAGGCGATGAAAAATTAACAAAAATCAAAAAATGAGAAAAATTATGGTAGCCGAAAAAATCACTTTTTTCGTTTTGAGGGCGTTTTTTTGACCAAATTTCAAAGTGAAAATTATTACTAATTTTTGGAGAAACTTAATATTTTTTTTCTGCAATATCGTAAAGGACATGCAGTCCTTGGACTCGCCGTAGACGGCCGTCGATTTGGACGTTCTCGATTGCGTCGAATTATCGTGGAAAATGTGCGTTTTTTCGATGTTCTCTAGGTGCATTTTCAAAATCCAATATGGCGGCCGGGCGAAGAAAATTTCTACTTTTTGGAGTTTTCCCATAGAGAGACGATTCTTCGGTTGGAAAGAGACGATTAAAAATTAACAAAAATCAAAAAATGAGAAAAATTAAGTCAGCCGAAAATGACACTTTTTCGAAAAAAATATTTCCTATCGAAAGTTGAAAAATGGAAAATTTATATGATTTTTTTGGGAATTTCAAAATTTCAAAAATGCCATTTCGCAGCTCTCGCCGAGCCCTTCGATCGCTCCTCGGACCGAAACGCTCCGCTCCTATCCGTTCTCGAGTTATCGAGGTTTTGCGGTTTTTTCGTTGTATTTTCAAAATCCAATATGGCGGCGGCGCGAAGGAAATTTCAACTTTTTGGAGTTTTTCCATAGAGAGAAGGGTTTTCAGGTGGACGTGACGGTTGCGCAATTACGGTCCCGCGGCTATTTCCAAAAGCGTGGGATCCGAAAAAAAAAGAGCACTTTTTGAACTTTACGCGCGAAAAAAACGAATAAAACAAACGAACAGACGAAAATAAATTTTTCCACTCGACGCGCCGTCTAAGGCACTGCGAAAGTTCCCATACTTCGCATGCGCGTAACTCGATGGATAACGGAGATGATGAACCGCGAAGGCCGAAAACGGGCAGTTACCAACTCCCTTTTAGGGTATATGACTAGAGTGGCACAGAGCCCAGTGGGGTGGGGTGGTAGTGAGTTGTGTTTTTTAGTTTTTCAGTTTTTTTTTTTTGCACATCTACTTTTATTGTTACTCATTGTAAACTATGTTAGATAGGTAGAGTAAATAGGTAGGTCGAGTGAGCCCATTCGGTGTTAGTCGCGCTAACGCGACTGAGTCGAGTCGAGAACGCGCTCATTTTCTTGTTCGACTTTTGCTTTTTACCCGCCTTCCCCTACGTGCCTCGCCACCTTCGATCTTTCGAAATAAATCGAAATCTTCTTCTTTCGAAATCGAGATCTTTCGAAATAATTCGATAGGTAGAGTAAATAGGTAGGTCGAGTGAGCCCATTCAGTGTTAGTCGCGCTAACGCGACTGAGTCGGGTCGAGAACGCGCTCATTTTCTTGTTCAATTTTCAAAATTTTTCAAAATTTCAAAATTTCAAAAATGCCATTTTATAGAGCTTAAGCGGGGTGTCAATCTCGCCAAAAACCGCAACGCGGTAGGTTTACTCAATCTCGATTTATTTCAAAAAATGTGATTTTTTCATAACAATTTCTATGTTCAAAATGAAAGTTTATATAAAAAATTTCAAAATGTCAAAATTTCGAAAATGCCATTTCGTAGAGATTTCAAAGGCCTTCGTTCTGCCCGAACACCGTAACGCGTTTAATTTACTCTATCACGGTCTTTTTCGAAAAATGTCATTTATTCATAACAATTTCTATGTTCAAAATGAAAGTTTATATAAAAAATTTCAAAATGTCAAAATTTCGAAAATGCCATTTCGTAGAGATTTCAAAGGCCTTCGTTCTGTCCAAATACAGCAACGCGGTAGGTTTACTCTATCTCGTTATTTTGTGAAAAATGTGATTTTTTCATAATAATTTCTATGTTTAAAATGAAATTTTATATAAAATTTTTCAAAATTTCAAAATTTCAAAAATGCCATTTTGTAGAGCTTAAGCGGGGTGTCGATCTCGCCAAAGACCGCAACGCGGTAGGTTTACTCTATCTCGTTATTTTGTGAAAAATGTGATTTTTTCATAATAATTTCTATGTTTAAAATGAAATTTTATATAAAATTTTTCAAAATTTCAAAATTTCAAAAATGCCATTTTGTAGAGCTTAAGCGGGGTGTCGATCTTGCCAAAGACCGCAACGCGGTAGGTTTACTCTATCTCGTTATTTTGTGAAAAATGTGATTGTTTCATAATAATTTCTATGTTTAAAATGAAATTTTATATAAAATTTTTCAAAATTTCAAAATTTCAAAAATGCCATTTTGTAGAGCTTAAGCGGGGTGTCGATCTCGCCAAAGACCGCAACGCGGTAGGTTTACTCTATCTCGTTATTTTGTGAAAAATGTGATTTTTTCATAATAATTTCTATGTTTAAAATGAAATTTTATATAAAATTTTTCAAAATTTCAAAATTTCAAAAATGCCATTTTGTAGAGCTTAAGCGGGGTGTCGATCTTGCCAAAGACCGCAACGCGGTAGGTTTACTCTATCTCGTTATTTTGTGAAAAATGAGATTTTTTCATAATAATTTCTATGTTTAAAATGAAATTTTATATAAAATTTTTCAAAATTTAAAAATTTCAAAAATGCCATTTTGTAGAGCTTAAGCGGGGTGTCGATCTCGCCAAAGACCGCAACGCGGTAGGTTTACTCTATCTCGTTATTTTGTGAAAAATGTGATTTTTTCATAACAATTTCTATGTTCAAAATGAAAGTTTATATAAAAAATTTCAAAATGTCAAAATTTCGAAAATGCCATTTCGTAGAGATTTCAAAGGCCTTCGTTCTGTCCGAACACCATAACGCGTTTGATTTACTCTATCACGGTCTTTTTCGAAAAATGTGATTTTTTCATAATAATTTCCAAGTTCAAAATGAAAGTTTATATAAAATTTTTCAAAATGTCAAAATTTCGAAAATGCCATTTCGTAGAGATTTCAAAGGCCTTCGTTCTGTCCGAACACCGCAACGCGGTAGGTTTACTCTATCTCGTTATTTTGTGAAAAATGTGATTTTTTCATAAAAATTTCTATGTTCAAAATGAAAGTTTATATAAAAAATTTCAAAATGTCAAAATTTCAAAAATGCCATTTTGTAGACCTCACTCGGGGCGTCGATCTCGCATAAGACCGCAACGCGGTAGGTTCGGTCTGTCTCGATCGATATCGGAAAATGTGATTTTTGTACTCGTTGGAAAAATTCAAAATCAAAATTTATATAATTTTTTTCAAAATTTCAAAATTCTGAAAATGCCACTTTGTAGTGCTGGTCGAGGCGCTACATCTCGCTGCAGAACACAACTCGACGGGAGGTCGTCCTCTCTGCGCTAATCGGGTTTTTTCGTAGCCTCGTTTCAAAATCAAAGATGGCGGCCGCACGAAGAAACTTGAAGGAAATTTCAACTTTTAGGAATTTTTCCATAGAGTTGGGGGTATTCGGGTGGAAATGTCCATTGCACAATTTCGGTCCCGCTGCTGCTTCCCAAAGCGTGGGAGCCGAAAAATTACGTTTTTTTTGTAAAAAAATTCCTTTAAAAATTGGGAAAATGGAAAATTTATATGAATTTTTGGAGAAATTCCAATTTTTTTTTTGGCAGTCTCGTAACGGATTTCTTGGACTTCGAGTTGTCACAGACGCGAATCCATTTCGACGTTTTCGATTCGAATTATCGAGGTTTTTGCGGTTTTTTCGTTGTATTTTGAAAATCCAATATGGCGGCGGCGCGAAGGAAATTTCAACTTTTTGGAGTTTTTCCATAGAGAGAAGGGTTTTCGGATGGAGATGACGGTTGCGCAATTACGGTCCCGCGGCTATTTTCCAAAGCGTGGGATCCGAAAAATGAAACTTTTTTCGTTTCGAATGCGTTTTTTGGAAAAATTTCAAATTGAAAATTTATATGAATTTTTGGAGAAACTTGAAAATTTTTTTTGGCAATCTCGTAAAGGACGTCTAGGTCTTCGAATTGCCGCAGACGCAAATCCATTCGGACGTTCGTGAGTCGAATTATCGAGGTTTATGTGTTTTTTTGGTGGCATTTTCAAAATCCAATATGGCCGCCGCCCGAAGGAAATTTTAACTTTTCGGGATTTTCCCATAGAGAGACGATTCTCCGGTTGGAAAGAGGCGATGAAAAATTAACAAAAATCAAAAAATGAGAAAAATTTACTCAGCCGAAAATGACACTTTTTTCGTTTTGAGGGCGTTTTTTTGACCAAATTTCAAAGTGAAAATTATTACTAATTTTTGGAGAAACTTTATATTTTTTTTCTGCAATATCGTAAAGGACATGCAGTCCTCGGACTCGCCGTAGACGGCCGTCGATTTGGACGTTCTCGATTGCGTCGAATTATCGTGGAAAATGTGCGTTTTTTCGACGTTCTCTAGATGCATGTTCAAAATCCAATATGGCGGCCGGGCGAAGAAAATTTCTACTTTTTGGAGTTTTCCCATAGAGTTGGTGGTGTTCGGGTGGAAGTGTCTATTGCGCGATTTCGGTCCCGCCGCTGCTTCCCAAAGCGTGGGACGCCGAAAATGACACTTTTTTCGAAAAAAATATTTCCTATCGAAAGTGGAAAAATGGAAAATTTGTATGATTTTTTTGGGAATTTCAAAATTTCAAAAATGCCATTTCGCAGCTCTCGCCGAGCCCTCCGATCGCTCCTCGGACCGAAACGCTCCGCTCCTATCCGTTCTCGAGTTATGTCGGTTTCCGCGTTTTCGTCGATGCGTTTTCGAACGCCATTTTGAATTTGAAAATCGAAAAAATTTCAACTTTTCGGAGTTTTTCCATAGACGGAGCGTCGTCGAGATCGAGGCGGTCCGAAAAAAGACTGACCGAATTGAGGAATAAAAAATCGTACAAAGCCGAAAAAAAAAGAGCACTTTTTGAACTTTACGCGCGAAAAAAACGAATAAAACGAACGAACAGACGAAAATAAATTTTTCCACTCGACGCGCCGTCTAATGCGGTGCGATAGTTCCCGTACTTTGCGCGCCCGTAACTCGATAGATAACGGAGATAATCAACCCCGAAGGCCGAAAACGGGCCGTTACCAACTCCCTTTTAGGTAATAGGACTAGAGCCCAGTGGGGTGGGGTGGTAGTGACTTTTTTTTTGCACATCTACTTTTATTGTTACTCATTGTATGAAAGGGCACATCTACTTAGAGTAAATAGGTAGGTCGAGTGAGCCCATTCGGTGTTAGTCGCGCTAACGCGACTGAGTCGAGTCGAGAACGCGCTCATTTTCTTGTTCGACTTTTGCTTTTTACCCGCCTTCCCCTACGTGCCTCGCCACCTTCGATCTTTCGAAATAAATCGAAATCTTCTTCTTTCGAAATCGAGATCTTTCGAAATAATTCGATAGGTAGAGTAAATAGGTAGGTCGAGTGAGCCCATTCAGTGTTAGTCGCGCTAACGCGACTGAGTCGAGTCGAGAACGCGCTCATTTTCTTGTTCGATTTTCAAAAATTTTCAAAATTTCAAAATTTCAAAAATGCCATTTTATAGAGCTTAAGCGGGGTGTCAATCTCGCCAAAGACCGCAACGCGGTAGGTTTACTCAATCTCGATTTATTTCAAAAAATGTGATTTTTTCATAACAATTTCTATGTTCAAAATGAAAGTTTATATAAAAAATTTCAAAATGTCAAAATTTCGAAAATGCCATTTTGTAGAGATTACCAAGGCCGTCGTTCTGTCCGAACACCGTAGCGCTATAGGTTTACTCTATCACGATCTTTTTCGAAAAATGTGATTTTTTCATAATAATTTCTATGTTTAAAATGAAAGTTTATATAAAATTTTTCAAAATTTCAAAATTTCAAAAATGCCATTTTGTAGAGATTACCGAGGCCGTCGTTCTGTCCGAACACCGTAGCGCTATAGGTTTACTCTGTCTCGATTTATTTCGAAAAATGTGATTTTTTCATGACAATTTCCA
>OX155978.1:9827174-9870565 GCA_944548615.1 Micropterix aruncella
TATATATAAATATATATATATATATATATATATATATATATATATATATATATATATATATATATATATATATATATATATATATATATATATATATATATATATATATATATATATATATATATATATATATATATATATATATATATATATATATGTATATATATATATATATATATATATATATATATATATATATATATATATATATATATATATATATATATATATGTATATATATATATATATATATATATATACATATATATATATATATATATATATATATATATATATATATATATATATATATATATATAAATATATATATATATATATATATATATATATATATATATATATATATATATATATATATATATATATATATATATTATATATATATATATATATATATATATATATATATATATATATTATATATATATATATATATATATATATATATATAATATATATATATATATATATATATATATATATATATATATATATATATATATATATATTATATATATATATATATATATATATAATATATATATATATATTATATATATATATATATATATATATATATATATATATATATATATATATATATATATATATAAATATATATATATATATATATATATATATATGTATATATATATATATATATATATATATATATATATATATATATTATATATATATATATATATATATATATATATATATATATATATATATATATATATATATATATATATATATATATATATATATATATATATTGTTATATTTGATAAGGTTTGTAAAGAAATCCGTTTATAGGATGATGTTTTTATTTAAAATAAAATTAGTAAAAGCTACTTAAAAAGTAGCGAAGGAAATCCCAGCTTGTATTGGGAAATGCTTATGTTTGAATGAGCTATACTTACGGATGTGCACGACTTTCGACGGTGCAATGTAAGTTTAAAGGTCCTTTTGCAGTCGACTAACGATCACTATTCATCCATATATCTCATAAATAGGGCTTATCCTTATGCAACACAAAATGCCTTCAATTGAGACGAATTAACCCCTCAAATGTGAGGCGTCCCTTAAGGGATGCCTTGGCAAAATGTATACAAAATGTATATAAATTTATATAAATGTAAATATAAATGTAAATGTGCGCCGCTTTATAGTAATCCGCTCTATAGTAATGCTATAGCTCTATAGTAAACCCCGCTCTATGTAAATGTAAATGTAAATGTAAATATAAATTTATATACATTTTGCCGTAGGAGACCCGAGCTAATCGCCATTCATTTGAGGGGTTAAGCGAAAAAATAAAAAATTAAACTATTGATCACTTCGGCAAAGCCGTTTTCCAAATGAAAGTGACATTACGAAATAATTCAAATTTCGAATTCTACCAACATTTAAAATATGATACAATTGGCTGAGTTTGTTATCAACGAGCCATTAAATCGAAATAAAAATAAAAAAACCTCCATATGCTCAATGAAATGAAAGAAGAAACTTCAATCTTAATTTCTGGCAGAGGAGTTTATAAAAAAGATTGTATAATGGTATCAAAATATGGTAAACCTATATAAAATTGTATAATATTAAAAAATTGTAAAGAAATATTGTAGAAAACAGTATAATATTGTTATATTTGATAAGGTTTGTAAAGAAATCCGTTTATAGGATGATGTTTTTATTTAAAATAAAATTAGTAAAAGCTACTTAAAAAATAGCGAAGGAAATCCCAGCTTGTATTGGGAAATGCTTATGTTTGAATGAGATATACTTACGGATGTGCACGAATTTCGACGGTGCAATGTAAGTTTAAAGGTCCTTTTGCAGTCGACTAACGATCACTATTCATCCATATATCTCATAAATAGGGCTTATCCTTATGCAACACAAAATGCCTTCAATTGAGACGAATTAAGCGAAAAAATAAAAAATTAAACTATTGATCACTTCGGCAAAGCCGTTTTCCAAATGAAAGTGACATAACGAAATCATTCAAATTTCGAATGCTACCAACATTTAAAATATGATACAATTGGCTGAGTTTGTTATCAACGAGCCATTAAATCGAAATAAAAATAAAAAACCTCCATATGCTCAATGAAATGAAAGAAGAAACTTCAATCTTAATTTCTGGCAGAGGAGTTTATAATTAAGATTGTTTAATGTTATCAAAATAGGGTAGGTAAACCTAACAATATTAACAATATTATACAATTTTTTCTTATGTTTTGAACTCTTGTAAATATCATATAGCCTTAAGTATAAACTTCTCGACCAGAAATTACGATTTATATCTTATTTCATGGCAACGAGCAAATGAAGTATTTTATTTTTATTTTCATTTAATGGCTGGCTGATAGCGAGCCCAGCAATGGTATATCGTCCTTTTAAAGAGTGGATATATTCGAATTTCAAATCGAATTTTCGGTATGTCATTCCGAATTTAAGAGACGATTCATTGTGATTTTACAGCGTTACAAATGATAGGGTAAATCTTTTATAGGATAGAAATTTTCAAATATTTACTATGCAAATGACCACACGATACACGTATCAGATCCATACGGTCCGATGACATGCTGTCCGACTCTGATCCAAGAAATGTAGGTACACAGACTTTAAAACAAGACTTTTCCTGAAACGAGCAGTAATGGTGTTTCCTTAGCACCCATTAAAATTTTTATTAATATCGGGGAAGCCTTTCTCAGGAAAACATGTTTACTTTTGGGAATGAAACATTTATTTCACCTGTAGTTATCCTTCATTGTGTCTATAACATAATTGTTTCTAGAAGGATAATATATGTGTCTAGAACAATAATACCAAAAAGAGAAAAAGAGAAGCCTAAAAACTCTACATGCCAAATGACACAACTAAATCAGTAGTTTCGTCTGTTACGTGGTCGCGGACGACGATAGACATTTTAGTAAACCTAAAAAAGTTATTTCTTGCACGATCAGGAAACACCACGTGCCCTAGTACTGTATATAATATATTCATAAAATATGAATACCTCAGTATTTCTTGATGAAATATTATGCATTCCGCGAGCTTTTTGTTTTTCAATTTGTTGTTCAATTCATGAAACAATCCGGTTGTTGCATACATCAATCCGAGCATAAACGATGTTGGTATTAGAAATAATATAACTCGAAGAAATAACACTATTATTTGGTAGATGTAGACGATTTGGTAGCTGAAAATAGTATAATATAAAGTTATATTTTCAATCTTTGGAAAGCCTGCGGGCTTTCGCCCCTTGAGTTGGGCCTACTGCCCTCTTGTTCGAACGTTCCCGTAAAACAACTAAATAAAATAAAACACAAACGGAGCTGCCATGAAATTCACCGACCGGAGTCGGGCCCATCATAACACTATTTTTTACACTTCTGGGGGGTGAGCCGTGGTTTCCGGACTAACGACCGGCTGTGGTAGGTTTACGGCAGCTGTCCTGCCATATGTGAGCGTTCGCCTTACCCACCCATTCACTCCCCTTCGATGACATAGAATTGAGATGCCCAAATCGCGGTTTTAGATATTTTTTCTAGGAAGAGTTATTATTTTCTGGAAAGACCAAAATCTTTAAAGAGGTGAAACAGAGATTTAGCTGGCAGGCCACGAGCGCCTACTTCCACCGCGTGAAAGTGAACAGTGAAGCCGTTCCGGATGACGGCATTTGCGAGATCATGGTATTTATTTAATTTGTACTCGTGGTCTTTTGGGATATTTGATTCCCATGGAACAGTTAATTCTACAATAAGGGCCACCTTCCGAGAGAGAGAGTAAAGAGTTATATTTGGACGGAGGGCTGTGCATCCGATACTTTTAGGGAATTTATACTGCTTAGGGACCGAATCGACCTCCAGAATCCAATCTGAAGCTTTCTCAATTATTGAGAAAGGTATTGTAGTTAAATGTATTTTGCCTTTAGAGCCATCCCGCACAAACTGTATTGGGGGTTGGAGGATACTGTCAAACCCTTGTTGGCACGAGCCACTGAGAGGCTAATTACCTCGCGAATAACAGCGAGGACTTAGTCATAGCGGTAAGTGTATTGTCCTTGATCTAAGGCCACTTTGCAGCCAGCTAGAATATGTCTAGCTGTGCAAGGGGAGCTAACGGGCCCATTTGGGAGCTAACGGGCCCATGATTTGGTGGCCACGATGACCCATGTGTTCAGGGTCGGTCACACTCACGGGTCAACACCCATCCTATGGCCTCCACGCATGGGGTGCGAACCTGGGTAGGACACTGGGTCAACCAGTCTCCCCTGGGAATCAAACCTCTGGCGCTCCTGGACGGTCTGCGCACCGAGCGGGCGCAAGCCAATCGATTGTGCTCTCCGACTAACAGTCGGGGGAGTCTGGAAACTGTATTGTTTCCTATAGAGCGGGGGTGGTTGCCTACCTTACGGCGACTGCTCTTGAAATGACCATTGGCCATCCGATCCCGGTTCAGAGTCGGGCGAAGGACGCCTTGGTCCGCGATAGATTCGGTGCACACCGTTTCACCGCTTCGTAAGGGAGAGGACCGCGCAAGCGACCTCGAACTCGGAACCAATCGGGAGACCGGAGAAATCTGGTCACAATTGGAAGCAAGGGCGCGAGTGTCGGCCCGCCAGGTAACATACTGGCTATCTCGCGGTAAAGGCGTTGGCTTCTTGCGGGTTGTGGCGTAGCTAGACGTCGGATTTGTAATGTCCAAAGTCTTCTACGCTCACTGCACGGTCGATAGAACGATGAATCGTTAAAACGTCCTGCGGTGACGGGTTCGCCCGTTGTGGTTGACATCTCAATATGTGCAAGGGGTATTGCTACAAAGGGGACATGAACTATCATCACCATAGCTCCAACGAGCTAGGTTACTACAGCATTCAAATAAAATTTCAGCATCTCTAGCGTCCAGTCATAGAGCATTACCTTCCAGATATAGTATCATATTATCTGTAATTTGTTTCTTATAAAAGTAAAGTAAAAGTAAAAGGTATTTATTTCCAATACAACCATACAATTGTGTAGGAATGACAGTAATTAATCTTAAACTAGTTACTCAATTTAGACAAGAGATGATATACAATATATAGTTTTAAACTTACCAATTTACAAAAACATAGACTATATGATAACAGTTTACAACAAAACAATTTACGGTAAATAATATGTATTAGATTAAATGGGTAGATACGATGCTATGTATTTTCAAAATATTTTAATAAGTCGTTATGGGCATACATGTTGATTTTAAGCAGATAGACTCGGATGGATCTCTTGAAAATATCGATGTTTTTAATTGCTTTTAATCTTTCGGGCAATTTATTGAAAAGTTTGAGGCCTAAGTATCGACTAGTCGCCTGGAACTTGGCAGTACGTGCTACGAACGGTTGGAGATACAGGGTTTTATTCCTGGTGTCATGCCGATGTACTTCCTCGTGGGATATGGCCGAGCTCTTATTGCAATAGAATTCGCAAAGAGCTTCTTGAGCAGTCATGTCGTTCACGACATGACTGCCGTGGACCAATACCTACTATCGCACGTATGGCTCTTTTCTGGAGAGTGAATACACTGTTGATGTGTGCTGCATTACCCCATAAAAGAATACCATAGCGCAGGTGTGACTCAACTATACCAAAAAGTTGGAACTTGAATATCTCGAACTAAAGCGACGACCTATGGATGTCTGCTAATATTTTGTAGACCCTGTAACTGCTGGTAGATCTGATTAAGCACCAGCCTAATATCAAAATATGACCTCTCCCAAAATATAAGGTTTTTTTTTCATTTTGGATTTTTTTTTTTGCGTTTTGCGAAATCTCCACATAATATAATTATATATATAATATAATATAATATAATATAATATAATATAATATAATATAATATAATATAACTTTAATGCTATGCTTCTTTTAATAATTTGTTGTACTAAAATTTTTCCGTTTTATATTTTTAAGATTTTCCTTGAGCGACAAAAAATAAATATAAAGTTGGCCCATGATATTAAAACTTGCATATTTAATCGCGTTACAAATGGTTAATTTCACGCGGGGTACCTCAGGGCTCTATACTTGGACCACTACTATTTATTATTTTTATTAATGATATCGATAGGACAATTACGCCGCCAGTAAAGATGCTTCTATACGCCGATGACACCAGCTTCTTTTTTGAAAATAAAAACACCCAGGTCTTGGAAAAGCTGATAAACGAGCAGCTTCTTGTGGCTAACACTTGGTTTGAAAAAAATCAACTTTTCATAAACCCATCAAAAACGGTAGCGATGAAATTTTCAACTACTAAAAAGAGTGACAAAAATATTACGATTAAAATGGAATCAGAAAATATAAATATTGTCCGAAATACTAAATTCTTAGGGATCACTTTAGATGAAAATTTAAACTGGAATCAACATATCGATAATTTGTGTGCAACTTTGTCATCGGCAGTCTATGCTATAAGAAAGGTGAAATTTCTGGCTGGCGAACGTGCAGCGATCAGTGTGTATCACTCCTGCTTCCATTCAAAGATGTCTTATGCGATACTACTATGGGGTAATGCAACCGATACCCATCGCATTTTTGTGCTACAAAAGCAAGCCGTTAGGACAATTTTTGGTGTAAGCAGAGAAACACATTGCGCCCCTTTTTTTATTAAAGCTGGTATCCTTACCATATCGTCTATGTACATATATCAGTGCCTTTTATACGCCAAAGAGAATATTTTAAATTGCGAGCTTCACTCCACTCGGCATAGCCATAATACGCGACATAAGAACAATGTGTTATTGCCTAAAGTACGCTTGACTAAATATCAAAAAACATTTTTATATATAAGTTTTAAATTGTTCAATGCTTTGCCATCATCAACGAAAAGACTTGAGATGGCAGCATATAAAATCTGCTTGAAAAATCAGTTAGTCAAACATGCCCTTTACAAACTGGACGACTTTTATGATATTGCGTCCACAATTGCTTGATTATAAATATCCATATTATGACTATACTTTCGAACTAAGTTTTAGATTTTATTGACATTGTTTTTAATTACGCATGTTTCAGAATTTTTCTTTTTATGGTATTGATTATTATTTGTTTGATTATTGATTATTTTGTAAAGTTGACTATTTTTAAGTAATCACCTCTGATTACAATTATTTTTTTCCTTTTAATTAATCAAAGCGGTTTTATCATCCGGTAAATTATGATTGTAAAAGTTGACATGTTCCTCAGTATTGTGAAATGCTTTTATGGAATGAATAAATGATGATGATGATGTTGATGATGATGGTACACAATATTCAATGCGTTCTATTTCGAAAAAATAGCTTTATTAAAATTATAACTGCTGAACAGTATACCATTAAATAAAATATAATTTCCAATACTTTGGTTTTCTTTAAAATAGAACCCTATTACAATACAAGGACATTTTTTTCTCTAAAATAAAAATATAGTGTTGTATACTAATACTGTAGGGTGAATATTTAAAAAAAAATATGTATTTGTAAAATTGTGCAATATTACATATCATTTTCTTAAACATATATACTAGAATGTAGTGTTTATTCATATATTTGTATATATTATTACTTATTTTCCACTTAAATTTATTGTATATAATGTAAAGTTTACTTTATTTTTAGCCCTTAATTGCATACATATATATTTATTTATATTTTTTTCTACTTTAAATTTTACTTTAATTTGTGTAACAACACATTTGTTAGATTTAGAAATATTTAAAATTGATCACCTTCGTCAGTTCGCGAGTTACAAAAATACAGTTACTGTTGGTATAACACAGCACAGCCAGAGACAGACCTTCTAGGTCTAGTTGGTTGTGCGATTTCGCCTCATTCGGATATGCTAGCATATTTATATCCATAGAGCTATGTTTTTCGCTATTATAATGTTTGTTCTTAATTATTCCTCATGTACAACAGTATGCATGTCCTTGTATTTTTTTGTTCTTGTACGTTATAAATAAATAAATAAATAAATAAATAAATACTATTTTGTAATCTAGATTTAATGGTTAAGATTTAAAGATCCTTAATTTAGATTTGATTTGTACACAATGTTAATTAAAATGACCTAATTTAGAGGTTTCTGAAAAGTTACTATAGTACCTATAACTCGGAATCCGAAGGGTTTTGTAGAGGTCGTATTTTGATAGTGTGGCCGTTCATGAATAGACCTACCATCAGTATCAAGGTTTACTAATGTTCACTCCGTTTCCCTGTATATATTGTAACAAAAATCGCTTTTTTTACTGCACGGTTTCTTCCTTCGTCCATTAGAGCCGTAATTTCGTAGTTTTTCCTTGTTTCTTTTAATTCCTGGCATGGTTTGTTTGTTTGTTTGAAAAGCTTTATTGCACACACAAAAGAATACAATGTGGTGGGCCTATTGCCAAGTGGCAATATCTACCGACCATACCGCCAGGGTTATTGTGACTGAAGGTTTATGTGGGCAAATAAATTTACAAGTAATAAATAAATACACTTACAAAAAAGTCATCATAGTATAAAATATAATTCAGTGATTAGTAACGTATGCCAACTCGTATTGAAGGGAGGAGTGAAATATAAGGACAAGCAAAGGAGACGGGAGGGGAGGGGGGAATTCATAAGTTGAGTAAATGTCTCTTTAAAGAATTTTTAAACCCGCTCAGGTTTTCAAGTTGTCTTATCGGTAAAGGCACGGAATTCCAGAGACGGGCCGCTTGCACTGCGAAAGACCTAGACATGAAAGTTGATGAATGCTGAGGTATAGCCAGTAATAGATTTTCCTGAGAGCGCAATGGGAGACCATGGGATGATAGCGGAGAGAAGAGATTATACAAATAAGTAGGACAGTTTGACTGTAGTACGCGGAAGAGTAGGGCGAGTATGTGAAATTCCCGACATCGTCTAATGGGTAGCCACTCCATTTGCCTGTCATGGTGTGGCGTGTCTGCGGACAATTTTCCAATATTTAATATAAATTGCGAATTCCTATTATGACATTTAGCAAATGTCACATGTATTGACAGCTAGAGATGTGCGGAGCGTTTCATCCTGCAGTAAGTTGGTTTCTTTTATGGAGGCAAAAGAGTGTTGGGCTGAACTATACGCTTTATGGCACACATGAACTGTCAAAATTCTACCCTTGGAAGAGCAGTACGGCGATTTGTCGTTTTTTTGTGAAAATCACGGTTTGATGAATGTTTTTGAAATGTGATAAGGTTTGCAGAATTTCGGTAAGCATTTTTTTTTATTTGGGGTTATTTTCGACAGCATATGGGTGTGATTTTTACAGATTTCTTTCGTTTTGCTTCAGCGAGCGGCACCTCTGTTTAACCTGTGTTTCACCTCGGATTTACTCTATGCTACCTGTTATAAATGTTTTGCTGCTAATGTGAGGTGTAAGGCCCCTAATTGTAATGGATTAAATTACGCCTCTATTCCACAAGGATACCTGCTTTCATTGATGGATCAATTTATGTTTGTTTGTTGGATGCTGTCGGATTGTGACAGTAGAAACTCCTCGGCTGCCGCTGTAACGGGTGAAGAGTGCTCCTGAAGGGGCGGAGTTATAGAACATTCTCCAGAAACGTGTTTTTATTTTATTTTTGCGTAATTGTAAAAGAATTTCTTGTGAGCCACATTCAGTGCCATCACACCTCAAATCCACAAACCGAGATAATTGTTTGCGGAGTGCCAGTGGGTATTATTTTTTGATTGAGTAAAGTTTCTATTTTTCTCTATAAAAAACGGTGGCGCCTATCAAAATATACTTTTGTTTTGAATTTCACTTTAGTGTCGTGTATATTTTTGTAACCCGTTTGATTATATTATAAATCGGGGTTACAATATTTTTATAAAATTTTGTTTATAAATTGATATTACGAAATCGATTTCGATTTGTTTTAAAATTTTACATTATTAGAAGTTCTCGAGTTATAACCTCTCTTAAGGTGATTCGTCGCGGTCCGAGGAAACTATTCTGATAATAGATGGCGTTGTAAGCAATATTAACAGAAAAATACGATTTTTAGCTCTCTCAGTGCAGTAAAAATTACGAAATAAATTTACCGGGAACTTTACATATACACGGTTCGATGTACTTCGTATCACCGCGATAATCAACCGCATTACGAAATTAATGGGGAAAACAGACCAATTTCGGTTCTGAACCGAAATTGGTCTGTTTTCCCCATTAATTTCGTAATGCGGTTGATTATCGCGGTGATACGAAGTACATCGAACCGTGTATATGTAAAGTTCCCGGTAAATTTATTTCGTAATTTTTACTGCACTGAGAGAGCTAAAAATCGTATTTTTCTGTTAATATTGCTTACAACGCCATCTATTATCAGAATAGTTTCCTCGGACCGCGACGAATCACCTTAAACTATAACTCAAAATATATAACCAAGTAAAAAAAACAGCAATTTTCGAAAAATTCCCTCAGATCCAACTAAACGAATCCTTAGAGATTGAAGTTACCCTTTCTCCGGAGTTGTAACTTAACGAAAAGTCTGACTGCTTACGGAGTCGGGTTTTTTTAAATGAGTCGCTTAAAATTTTATAATTACATAGAGAATACATGGATTAAATTACGCCTCAATTCTACAAGAAAACGTGCTTTCATTGATGGATCAATTTACGATTGTTTGTTGGATGCGGTCGGATCGTCACAGTAAAAACTCCTCGGCTGCCGCTGTAACGGGTGAAGTGTGCTCCTGAAAGGGCGGAATTAAAGAACATTCTCCAGAAACGTGTTTTTATTTTATTTTTGCGTAATTGTAAAAGAATTTCATCAGTAAAGAGTAGTAACGAGACTTACTACCTAACCCAATTATTTTGACACATCCAAGAGTGGACTTTAGCCGTCAATTGGACACGACGAAAATGTAATGTAATCAAATGTAATAGTCCGTCGAACACTTTGCATCGTTTGCTGTTGTAATAAACTCTTCGAAAAAAAGATGTAAAAAACAACTACCAAATATCATTAAACGTTTTCAATATTTTATTCGAATACTTTGTTGATTCTGAAAATCAGCATAAAAGTAATAATGCTGAAATTTTCTTCAATATCTTAACTTAATATAATAACCTAAGTAAATATTTTCTTTGTCAAATAGAAATTTGAATTTTCCTAAGTTTTATATTTTATAAATGACTAGAACAATTCTATAAAATTGAAATGAAACTTACTTCGGAGATGTAGACGTGTCAATATTTAATATCCCAGGAAATGGTAAATAAGAAAACGGTGGATCACTGAAAACCGGAGCAACAAAAATACAAATAACAGCACAAAATGTTCCAAGTGCGATGCCACGGAAAACATAAAACATAGTTTTAAGGATCATTTGTGTTTGGTCGCTGCAGTCCAACTCATTATAAAACTTTTCGTATTGCTTGATCAATCTCAATATGGCCGTGGAATTTAGATTAATTGGCAGTGCTCTCAATGATATAATATAAAATCCGATTATTAAAAATATTGATTTCAATAATGTACTTTTTTCCAACTCTGGATGCTGCAAAAAAACGAAAATAGGAGATTATTTATTATATTTCTTATTATTTGAACATCTTATTACTTTTTTACCATTAAAATATGAATAGTTTCAAAAATCGGAAACAAGATCACAAAAAGGACGATTGCTACAATACGGTATACCGCAATTTTCCATGTCACCATAGTATGAACGCAATGTTGCCTGGGTGGCGTAATGTCAATTATAATAATAATCAGACGAAATACGTCTCCGAATGTAAACATTTTTATATAGATGTCCGTATTAATCAGATCTTCAATAACTGACCAGATTACTGGAACCTAGAAGCGTTCAAGTTGTAATGGGGACATATCGGATAGCATTGAATACCAAATAATATAATATGTATATAATAGCCACATCATTATTTCCTGTATAATTTATAAGGAATGAAAACGATTTTATGGGAAACGTGGGAAAAATAATAGACTCGAAAATGATGTACTTTACAACGGACATCGATATTGGGCCCGATTGCGTTTCATTGCTTCAGTGTTCTATTACAGATCACTATGCCACCGGAATCTGCATATCAAAACAAATTAGAAAAAAACCGCCCAGATATATTACAAAACGTATTACAGATAAGAATATGTTCGTAGAAAATATAAAATCAATTGATTGGGAACTAATAATCCATGAATCTGATCCAAATAAGCCAACTCGCAATTTCTTAGGTCTAATTACTGAAGGAATAAAATGCACAACGACTGAGAAGGTCATTAAAATAAGCAGATCCCAGATAAAAATTAAACCATGGATCACAGACGGTCTTGTTTCATGTATTAAGAAACGCGACAGACTTCATAGGAAAACCAGAGAAAGTCCAAATGATATTTAGTTGAAAAATCATTATAAAAGCTATCGTAATATATGCAAAAAAATAATCGAGAAAACGAAAACAAATTACTATAAAGAAGTTATTAAAGAAGTAAATGGCGATCAAAAAAAAACTAGGAGTATTATAAAAGAAATTGCATGTGGTAAAACTCAGCGTCACAAAATAACATCTATCAATATTAAAGGGGATATAAAACACGTAGAGGAACATCCTGCAGAAATTCTCAATTACACAAACGACTTTTTTAGTAACATTGGACAAAACCTGGCCGTAAATATATTGTCAAACCTTAAAACAACTGAGTCCGCTCTAGCTGATAATTTTAATGTACGAGCCAATAGCCAAACTTCATTTAATTTTGAATTCACTCCAGTCGATATCAAAGAAGTCTGTCAAATATTAAGTGACCTCAAGGACGATTCGGCCCCGGGTCAAGATGGAATTCAAGTGGCCATGCTTAAAACGGTGCCTAGCTTTATTTCTGGCCCTCTTACGCACATCATAAACAGGAGCTTCGAAAGCGGAATTTTCCCGGAGTGTTTAAAATATGCCAGAGTTACCCCAATATTTAAATCTGGGGACGAGGAAGACATTAGTAATTATCGCCCGATCTCCCTGTTGAGTGTAGTATCAAAAGTGATCGAGAAAGTGGCCAAATCTAGGCTTATGCACCACCTGGAATCTGCGAACTTACTATCAAACAATCAATATGGCTTTAGACAAGGTCGGGGAGCAAACGAGGCCATAAGTTCGGTTACAGAACTTATTGCCAAAAAACTTGACGAAAAGAAAAAAGTACTTGGTATTTTCCTCGACCTGTCTAAAGCCTTTGATACAGTCTCTCACACAATCCTAATAAGAAAGCTTCACCTTTTTGGTATTTCTGGTAAAGCTAATGAGTGGCTCGAAAGTTTTCTTACAAACAGGTCACAGATCACTGCGATAGGGGATCAGGAAAGTAATAAACATAATGTTTTATATGGGGTGCCACAGGGCAGCGTATTGGATCCTTTACTCTTTCTGATGTATGTCAACGATTTATGTGATATGACACTTGAAGGTAAAGGAGCCATAATCTCATTTGCAGATGACACCGCTGTCATAATTGAGGCAGATACTTGGGATGAAGCGTTTACAGACGCGCAAAGCTCCCTGAACAGTATTAAAACATGGCTTGATCGACATATATTGACACTCAATATCTCGAAGTAGAAGTACCTAGCATTTTCACTCAGACCCAACCTAACCTCCAACCTAACCTCCAACGTATTACCCTTAAAAATTCACCAATTTAACTGCAGTGTATCTTCAACCCAGAATAATTGCAAATGTGAGCATATCAACATTGAAAAAAAAATTAGGTACTTAGGCATAGAAATAGATTCCAAACTAAATTGGGAATTCCAAATAAAATCGCTTACGGCGCGAACGAGGAAATTACTGTACGTGTTCCGCGAACTTAGGAATGTACTGAGTAAAGAAACACTGCGAATGGTGTATATGGCTCTTGGTCAAAGTATATGGGTGCATGGAATTATAGCGTGGGGCTCATGTACAAAAACAATAATGGACCGACTATTAAAAGCACAAAAGTTACTAATAAGAGTCATAAACAAAAAGCCTCCTCGGTACAGTTCAAACCAGCTCTTTGCGGAGTTTAAGGTTTTGGATATCTGCCAGCTATTTATTAAGCAGTGCCTTGTAAGCTTTCACAAAACTAAAGAGTACAGAGCAAGAAGTCAACAATTGTACTTAACGAGAAATGCTGGTAAGGATTTTTTCACAATTCCAAAGGTTAAAAGCACATTTGCCCGAAGACAATGTTTTTTTATCGCCCCGAAAGTTTATAACTCACTTTGTGAAACCACGAAAAACGTGAAAAATTATGTAACTTTTAAAGGTAAAGTAAAAAACTGGCTTCTAGATATTGGGCGTTCAAAAACTAAAGACCTTATTAATACTGTAGGGTGATATTTAAAAAAATATGTATTTGTAAAATTGTGCAATATTACATATCATTTTCTTAAACATATATACTAGAATGTAGTGTTTATTCATATATTTGTATATATTATTACTTATTTTCCATTTAAATTTATTGTATATAATGTAAAGTTTACTTTATTTTTAGCCCTTAATTGCATACATATATATTTATTTTTTTCTACTTTAAATTTTACTTTAATTTGTGTAAACAACACATTTGTTAGATTTAGAAATATTTAAAATTGATCACCTTCGTCAGTTCGCGAGTTACAAAAATACAGTTGGTATAACACAGCACAGCCAGAGACAGACCTTCTAGGTCTAGTTGGTTGTGCGATTTCGCCTCATTCGGATATGCTAGCATATTTATATCCATAGAGCTGTGTTTTTCGCTATTATAATGTTTGTTCTTAATTATTCCTCATGTACAACAGTATGCATGTCCTTGTATTTTTTTGTTCTTGTACGTTATAAATAAATAAATAAATAAATAAATTGCTATATAAATAAATAAATAAATTGTCAAATTAGTTCAAGCGAACGAGATAGGGCAACACGTTAGAGTGTAACATGAGGTTTAAAAAGGTCAACCGAGATGAGGGACCTGGGAATTACACTTGATACGCAGTTGAATTTCCTTGCACACATTACAAATATTTGCAATCGTGCTAGCAAAATGGTCGGTTTTGTTATTCGCATATGCAAACAGTTTAATAATATTCATGTAATGTTTCTACTATATAATTGTTTAGTCCGTAGCATACGGACGTAGCATACAAAGAGCACAGCGTAAGTCACCAGCAATATAGAGTTTACTTCTATACCTTGTTTTAATTGCTACAACTGGTGAAAATGCTTCTTGGCAAAAACAAGATTTTTAAAAGGTAAATACCAACGCAGCGCCTGATCTGCTATTGAGGAATATAATTAGAAAAATTTAATTCAAAACAATGTATTATTCATCAGAGCTACTTTTACTTTTGAACACTTGCTCTTGAAACGTTGATGGGAGCGCGTCTATGACAACATAAAATGGATCCGTTTATATCTAGAAACATTATTATCGCATAAGTTAGGGAAGCAGCGCTTGAACTTTTTCAAGGCTCTGCATATTGTTTAGCATATTTGTCTCAATATAGGCGTCATCAAAAACAAATGGCCTGATACTTAACTTTGTTACCTGATACAAACTAATTTTATGTATTTCAGCCTTAGACCTAATAAAACCAAAATACATTTGACTTATGAAATAATTTGGAAAGAGTATGCTAAGCACCCTATCGCATAGCTACATTTCTCGATTTACCTCCGCTGCACACGTTTTACTTTGCATATTTTCATTCGTTGCTAACGTACGGCGTGGAGTTATGGGGGCGTGCAGCCGACAGGAAGAGAGGCTTCATTATGCAGAATCCTGCCGGCCGCACAATAGCGCGTGTGCCGCTCGATACAACTGCAAGGCTTCTGCTTTGGGGTCTATGCATAATGACGCTGCCGTTCATTTATATAAAAGAAGTAGTGCTGTACGTTTGCAGGAATTTTGTCGATTTCAAATTGAATGGTGTGCGTCACCACTACCAAACAAAATCCGGAAGGTGCTACATGCGGTGAGTCGTGCACTATCCAAGTCGGAAAGGCTAGATTATGTCGCTGGAATACAAAGCTTGATGGCTAAGTTGTTAATGATCTTCCTTGTAATCTGTAGATTTTCTCTTTGCATTTTTATTATATTTTCTAATGTTTTCTTACAATTCCAATAGGATAGAAAAATTATGTGCCGAAAAAATTATGAGAAGTATACTATTATACCAATAACATTAAATCTGAATCTATTAGGTGTACAAATTAATTCGGTGATTTAAAATATAAAAGAAAAATTCAACGGAATATACATCTCAATACGATATACATCTCAATACAATATACATCTCAATGTCAAATGGGTCTCAAACGGGTAAAAGAATGGCTTGACTGTAACCTTTTATCTCTAAATGTAGAGAAAACAAAATATATGACGTTTTCCAAAACAAGCAAGGGAATGCAACAAACAGCTGGACTATCCCTCATAGTACACACATGTAAGGACAGTCCATCAACTATCTGTGCTTGTTCTAGTCTAGACAAGGTGAGCACGATTAAATACCTAGGCTTGACTTTGGACAATAGATTGACCTGGTCTTATCATATCTACAACACAGCGGCTAAAATTCGCAAACTCATTCATCCATTTAAACTTCTACGTAACGTAATGTCGAAACCAGTACTAAAAATTGTCTATTACGCACTTGCTCACAGCATTATATCATATGGGATTATTGGTTGGGGCGGTGCAGCACTATCACACCTCGATCCACTTGTTAAAGCTCAGAAGGCGCTGTTAAGAGTTGTCAACAAAAAACCGTTGAGATACCCGTCTGAGCAACTTTTTCGTGAGTTCTCTATTCTTGACGTACGGCAAACATTTGCTAAAACGATAATACTCTATTATCACAAACATAAAGAATTGCACCAGCACACAACCCATAAAATTATTACACGAGCGATAACTAATAGTAACCACATAGTGCCCAAACTGAATAGTACCCATGCACAGAGACATTTTCTTTACTTGGCACCGTCGTTGTTCAATAAAACTAAGGATATACCCGGCATTTATACTCAAGGAATTAATTTAAAAATAAATATAAATAAAAAAAGACTAACCCACTGGTTGATCACCCAGGGAAGGAAAGAAACCGAAAAATTAATTTGCTTTATTCCTATCTAACTTAACATTCCTAACACATTATTATGAACCTACCATATATATATGATTATTATTATTTATGATTATTATATTTATATTATTATTATTATTATCACATACCTTTTTAGATTATTTGAAATTTTATTTTTTAATAAAATTTACTTTACTTGATTTTATTTTTCACGGCATTCTTCAACGTAATTTTTTTATTTAGCATTAGGCAGTACCTAATTATACGAATCTGAGCCTACCTTAGTGCGGACGTCTCGTGCGATCCAGTTAGGTTAGGTTTAATTCATTTGTAACTGATACTATGATTTTTTTGTAAAATAAAGAATTTGAATTTGAATTTGAATACTCGAAATAATTACCATTGAATTCTATTAACTCAGCCCATCTTTGCGGTCGCTGACGAATGCGAAAAAAAAACTTGGCGGTTTTGAATTGATAACATTATCAATTCGGACGTCGCCAAGTGTTTCAAAGTGTTGATCAGACAAATGATTTTGTAGCAATCGAAATAAAAGAAAATCTGAAAAAGCGAGATCTGAAGAATAAGCTGAGTGAGGGAGAATTTCCCGTCTCAAACCAGAGTCAAATCGATAACATCCAGAGTCACTTTTGGGACATGTGGTCAAGCATTAATAATAATAATAATTCTTTATTGTGAACTGTAAGTAGGTCGTACAAAATGGATGGGTACTATTATATGTGCTATACAGTTTACCAATCAGGAGTACAATATGTATTTTTCTATAATTAAATATGTTCACTTCGCAGTTAAAGGAAAACAAATCCGAAAATATTACGTTTTAGACATAGGTATTAACAAAATAATAATTAGAAGTATTATCTACAAATTTAGTAAATTTCCATTACTATATATAAATGAATTGTAAGTTGTTTTTAAATTAAAATGTAAATCTGTAATTATTAGGCTATCTACGGTTTGTCAGATTTAGAGCTAGAATTAAATATAAATGTTTAAAGTTTAAAATGTTGGAGAATTACATTAAAAATATGTTTTATTATTTATTTGTCATTGTCGTATAAAAAGTCATTCACGCTGTAATAGCATTTATTTTTGAGCCAGTGCTTTAATGACTGTTTGAATCCTGATGGTTGCATTGATTTGATTTTTTGTGGAATAGCGTTAAAATATTTAACACAACAGAACTCAGGTCCCATTTTACACATTTCTGTCCTCACTGAGGGACAATTTATGAGGTTTCTATTCCTCGTAGCCCTTGAATGTATATCTCTTCGTAAGGAGTAGATATCGGGATTATTTTTAATGAATTTACAACATTCCAGTATATACAGAAAGGGCACAGTCAACATAGACATGCTAAGGAAGAGCGGCCTGCAGGAAGTGTCTGGCGCTACTTCGTTTAGAAGTCGAACACAGGACTTCTGTATTTTGAATATTCGTTGGACTTCTGTTGAGTCGCCCCACATTATAATGCCGTATTTTATATGCAGATATACGTAGCCATAATATGTTGTTAGGCGAGTCTCTACTGATGTTATATGTTTTAAGATTTTAAGAATGTATATATATTTATTTAATTTTGAAAATAAGTGTTGGACGTGCTGTTTCCAGTTAAGGTTTTCATCAGTGACGATCCCAAGAAATTTAGTCTCGCTCACAGTTTTTACTATTTTTCCATTGTTCTGATGTAGAATCACTTACTAACTTCCAATGTCTTTTTTGCTCTTATGTATCACTTAAACGAATAAGCTTGTTGGTCATAAATATCCGCTGTAACAATTTCTCCAGGATCCAATAGATCACAATGCACCACACTCGTTATATCCTACCAGATAAACAGAATAACTTTCCTTGTGTAAATATTCGGCTTTGCGGTCGATGATGACAGTTTTCCTAGATCCACCCACGTTTTTTTCGGTTAGGGTTGTCATATAAAATAAACTTTTTGTCAGCGGCAAGGATCTTGTAAAGAAAATCTTTTTTTTTAAACGGGTGTACAAAGAAAGCGCCGTATCTAATATTCCCGCCTTTATCTCTGGACTTAAACTATGCAGGACCCATCTACCCTTTTTTTAATTTTTTTCGAGTATATGTAAATGGTGAGATATGCATTGCTGTGCTGACACCAAGTTGTGAAGCAAGTTCCATTTTAGTTTGTGCAGATTTTTCATTTAAAATTTGCTCGCGAGTTATGTCGTCGAGCTTTTCATATTGGCCCGGAAGTTCTCTATCTGTAAGATCCAAATCTCCATCTAGAAATCTTTGATACCAGTTTGTACATGTTTTCTGTTTTTATACGTTACAGCATTCTCCCCACTTCAGAACAAGTCATTCCGTTGCTTCGGCGACATTTTCTTTAATTGAATTGCGAAAGAAGGCAGCGTCCTAAATGTTGTTTATCGACAGCAATCGTGTTCACCCTTGTTTTTTGAAATTATTTGACTTAATACGATGAGACACGTGGTGTGGTAGAAATTAGAGTTGCTAGTTTACGAAATTTAAAATTACCAGAATTTACTTATATGGTCAAGGGACATATCGATGAAGATTTATTGTTGCACTGAATTAATATGTACATACTCTTAATATATGGCATGGTAAATAGATTGTCACAATGTAAATAAATCAAAAGCAATATGCTTCTCTTTGCGGCCCTCTGATTTCGAAGGAAATGAACGCATACTTTGGGACTGCCAAACAAGAAAATGTCCCTTCCACAAAAATTCATCGGGTTAGAAATTGATTAAAAAATACGTGTGGCACTCGGGGACTGCCACGGTAAAGCTTATTGCATAGCATTTTTAACAACTTATGCAATTATAATTATTTATTTATTTTATTTTTTCTGATATCAGATAACTGCGCTCTATCGGAAAACGTTGAAATTATTCCTAATCATTTGCGGCTACGGTAGCAAATGATTCGGAATAATTTAAACGTCTTTCGATAGAGCGCCGCGCACGAATTTTTTAATCAATAAAGCAAAAAAACCGAATTATTCGAAAAAATTCGTAGATAAAAAGATAGATAATTAAATCATCTTTAAAATGGTGCAGGTTTCATAATAATACGCCAGATAGTATTTGCGTAGTAGTCGTTTTTGTGTTCGGTTAGACCTAATTTCACAAATTAATTACACTATGTAATATAAACAAAATCTAAAATATTCAAGGCTAAGAATATTAGGAAAATGTTCTTGTTTAACATATATTTTTTTCGAATCGTAAGCAGTACTCGTTTAGACGTAATTATCAGTTTAAAATTATTAATTTTCGTTAAGAAATTTCTTCATTCGGTCGCCGCGCTGGCTTAGGCCCGCGATAAAAGCTATGCAATAGCTTAAAAATACAAGAACTAAATGATGTAAAAAAAATACGTGTGGCACTCGGGGACTGCCACGGTAAAGCTATTGCATAGCATTTTTTTAACAACTTATGCAATTATAATTATTTATTTATTTTATTTTTTCTGATATCAGATAATTGCGCTCTATCGGAAAACGTTGAAATTATTCCGAATCATTTGCGGCTGCGGAAGCAAATGATTCGGAATAATTTAAACGTCTTTCGATAGAGCGCCGCGCACGAATTTTTTATTCAATAAAGCAAAAAAACCGAATTATTCGAAAAAAATCGTAGATAAAAAGATAGATAATTAAATTATCTTTAAAATGGTGCAGGTTTCATAATAATACGCCAGATAGTATTTGCGTAGTAGTCGTTTTTGTGTTCGGTTAGACCTAATTTCACAAATTAATTACACTATATAATATTAACAAAATCTAAAATATTCAAAGCTAAGAATATTAGGAAAATGTTCTTGTTTAACATATATTTTTTTCGAATCGTAAGCAATACTCGTTTAGACGTAATTATCAGTTTAAAATCATTAATTTTCGTTAAGAAATTTCTTCATTCGGTCGCCGCGCTGGCCTACTAGGCCCGCGATAAAAGCTATGCAATAGCTTAAAAATATACTCGTTATTGTGAAAATGTCACAATGGGCGGGTTTATTGTCATATGACAATCCCTTACAACCAACCCTACTATGACGTGTTATATGTATGTGTGCGTGTAAGATGTCTGTAAGTGTGTGTCTTGTTATTGCATTCGATCGACAGAATCGAAAATGCAATTCCGTTAATTTGATCCCAACGGAAAATGATGACCCAGCCGGGAATCGAACCCGGGACCTTACAATGTAAGATCAGGCGACCTAACCACTATGCCACCGGGCCGTGTCATAGTGGTGATTGTGTCATAGTGGTCATAGTTGTGTCATTAGTGAATATTGCACTGCAAATATGCAAATATACACAAATATGCACTGCGACTAATCGTTAAAACTTCCTGAGGTGACGGGCTCGCCCGCCGTAGTTGGCAGCTCTAGTTGCAAATATGCAGTGCAAAATTCACTAATAGAAAGATCAGAGACTTATGCGGTCTTAAGGCCGGTAAATACGTAAATTTTGCATATTTCCTCCATTATTCCATATACTCTGTAGCGACTCATGATGATGAACCATGTAACATTAAAATCAACAAACATTTTTAATTCCGAGACTCAATTGACGTAATTTAACAGGCAAAACTGTCGAATCGCCCAATGACTAATAGTGTTCACAGGAATAATAATTAATATGGAAGAGTAATTTTATTTTTAAACGAGTCTTTCACACGTTGCAGTTTATCAATGTATAGCAAACTGTGTCTTTCATAGTTGCAAAATATATTTTCACACGAAAAATAACCCACTTAATAGCAATCCTACCGATATATACGCGCGTAGAATTAGCATATTTAATCACTTCTCGTTTGACGTTTTCAATGGTAAGCCATCTCTTCTATTTGCTTCTTTTGTGTAATTAATTGGTCTAAATATTAAACATTGTGTTTATCCTACCGCATGTACTACGCCGAGGAAACAAGACGTCACAAAGTTGGGCTCTGGTCATATCGACAAATCACGACATCAGAGAAAACCCAAGAACTCCGTGATAAGGTATGGCCCACTCCCAATCTCATTTAAGATATGGTATATTGTTGTGGGGTAATGCTATAAATATAACGGATATTTTTATACTGCAAAAAAAGGCAGTGAAACAAATCCGAGGTATAGGACAAAGAGAATCATGCAAACCTCTTTTCAAAACACTACGCATTCTCACAGTTTTCGGTATATATGTGCATGTATGTTTATGCGAATTTTACAAACACAAAAACAGTTATGTAACGCACGCTGACATGCATTACCATGATACGAGGAATAAATCCCTATACGTCCAGGCGTTGCACCCGTCAACTGATGAATTCCAGCGTACTTCTCATTACATAAGCCTCAATTTCTATAATAAATTACCAGAAAACATAAAAAATATTATCAAATATAAAAATATTATACTGTTTTCTACAATGTTTCTTTACATATTTTTTTATATTATACAATTTTATACTGGTTTACCGTATTTTGATAACATTATACAGCCTTATTTATAAACTTCTCTGCCAGAAATTAAGATTTAAGTTTCTTCTTTCATTTCATTAAGCATATGGAGTTTTTTTTAAGCTATTGCATAGCTTTTATCGCGGGCCTAGGCCAGCGCGGCGACCGAATGAAGAAATTTCTTAACGAAAATTAATGATTTTAAACTGATAATTACGTCTAAACGAGTACTGCTTACGATTCGAAAAAAATATATATTAAACAAGAACATTTTCCTAATATTATTAGCTTTGAATATTTTAGATTTTGTTTATATTACATAGTGTAATTAATTTGTGAAATTAGGTCTAACCGAACACAAAAACGACTACTACGCAAATACTATCTGGCGTTTTATTATGAAACCTGCACCATTTTAAAGATAATTTAATTATCTATCTTTTTATCTACGTTTTTTTTAATAATCCGTTTTTTTTGCTTTATCAAATAAAAAATTCGTGCGCGGCGCTCTATCGGAAGACGTTTAAATTATTCCGAATCATTTGCTACCGTAGCCGCAAATGATTAGGAATAATTTCAACGTTTTCCGATAGAGCGCAGTTATCTGATATCAGAAAAAATAAAATAAATAAATAATTTTAATGGCATAAGTTGTTAAAAAATACGTATGGCACTCGGGGACTGCCGCGGTAAAGCTATTGCATAGCATTTTTAACAACTTATGCAATTATAATTATTTATTTATTTTATTTTTTCTGATCAGATAACTGCGCTCTATCGGAAAACGTTGAAATTATTCCGAATCATTTGCGGCTGCGGTAGCAAATGATTCGGAATAATTTAAACGTCTTCCGATAGAGCGCCGCGCACGAATTTTTTATTCGATAAAGCAAAAAAAACGGATTATTCGAAAAAATCGTAGATAAAAAGATAGATAATTAAATTATCTTTAAAATGGTGAAGGTTTCATAATAATACGCCAGATAGTATTTGCGTAGTAGTCGTTTTTGTGTTCGGTTAGACCTAATTTCACAAATTAATTACACTATGTAATATAAACAAAATCTAAAATATTCAAAGCTATGAATATTAGGAAAATGTTCTTGTTTAACATATATTTTTTTCGAATCGTAAGCAGTACTCGTTTAGACGTAATTATCAGTTTAAAATCATTAATTTTCGTTAAGAAATTTCTTCATTCGGTCCCCGCGCTGGCCTAGGTCCGCGATAAAAGCTATGCAATAGCTTAAAATGCTATGCAATAGCTTTACCGCGGCAGTCCCCGAGTGCCACACGTATTTTTAAGCTATTGCATAGCTTTTATCGCGGGCCTAGCCAGCGCGGCGACCGAATGAAGAAATTTCTTAACGAAAATGAATGATTTTAAACTGATAATTACGTCTAAACGAGTACTGGTTACGATTCGAAAAAAACGATATAAAAATATTATACTGTTTTCTACAATGTTTCTTTACATATTTTTAAGCTATTGCATAGCTTTTATCGCGGGCCTAGCCCAGCGCGGCGACCGAATGAAGAAATTTCTTAACGAAAATTAATGCTTTTAAACTGATAATTACGTCTAAACGAGTACTGCTTACGATTCGAAAAAAATATATGTTAAACAAGAACATTTTTCTAATATTCTTAGCTTTGAATATTTTATATTTTGTTTTTATTACATAGTGTAATTAATTTGTGAAATTAGGTCTAACCGAACACAAAAACGACTACCACGCAAATATTATCTAGCGTATTATTATGAAACCTGCACCATTTTAAAAATAATTTAATTATCTATCTTTTTATCTACGATTTTTTTCGAATAGTCAAAGAATAAAAGAATAATATCCGGTTTTGTTGCTTTATTGAATAACATTCGTGCGCGGCGCCCTATCGGAATTATTCCGAATCATTTGATTCCCCAGCCCCATATGATTCGGAATAATTTCAACATTTGCCGATAGAGCGCAGTCATCTGATATCAGAAAAAATAAAATAAATAAATAATTATTATTGCATAAGTTGTTAAAAATGCTATGCAATAGCTTTACAGCGGCAGTCCCCGAGTGCCACACGTATTTTTTTTAAGCTATTGCATAGCTTTTATCGCGGGCCTAGGCCAGCGCGGCGACCGAATGAAGAAATTTCTTAACGAAAATTAATGATTTTAAACTGATAATTACGTCTAAACGAGTACTGCTTACGATTCGAAAAAAATATATGTTAAACAAGAACATTTTCCTAATATTCTTAGCTTTGAATATTTTAGATTTTCTTTATATTACATACTGTAATTAATTTGTGAAATTAGGTCTAACCGAACACAAAAACGACTACTACGCAAATACTATCTGGCGTATTATTATGAAACCTGCACTATTTTAAAGATAATTTAATTATCTATCTTTTTATCTACGATTTTTAAGCTATTGCATAGCTTTTATCGCGGGCCTAGGCCAGCGCGGCGACCGAATGAAGAAATTTGTTAACGAAAATTAATGATTTTAAACTGATAATTACGTCTAAACGAGTACTGATTACGATTCGAAAAAAATATATGTTAAACAAGAACATTTTCCTAATATTCTTAGCTTTGAATATTTTAGATTTTGTTTATATTACATAGTGTAATTAATTTGTGAAATTAGGTCTAACCGAACACAAAAACGACTACTACGCAAATACTATCTGGCGTATTATTATGAAACCTGCACCATTTTAAAGATAATTTAATTATCTATCTTTTTATCTACGATTTTTTTCGAATAATCCGTTTTTTTTAATTAAAAAATTCGTGCGCGGCGCTCTATCGGAAGACGTTTAAATTATTCCGAATCATTTGCTACCGCAGCCGCAAATGATTCAGGATAATTTCAACGTTTTCCGATAGAGAGCAGTTATCTGATATTAGAAAAAATAAAATAAATAAAATAAATAAATAATTATAATTTTAATAACAAAGCCCCTTCTCAAAACTGTGTATATGGCGTTGTGCCAAAGCCTGTGGTCCTATGGCACAATTGCGTGGGGTGGCTGTACCACACAAGTACTCCTTCCTTTGATCAATGCGCAGAAGCTGATTCTAAAGGTCATCAATAAAAAACCCCCTAGATACCCCTCAGCGAAACTCTTTACAGAATATGGAGTACTTGATGTGAGGCAATTATTCATAAAACAATTACTAATTGAGTTTCACAGAATCAAGGATCAGCAGACAAGAAGCCAACAAACTAAAAACACAAGGCAAGCTACTGGGTCGAATTATAATATTCCGATTGTACAGTCCTCATTTGCCCAAAGGCATTTTTACTTCCTTGCGCCGAGATTTTATAATAATTTAAATGAGAGTTATAAGAATGAAAACAACTTAAATTCATTCAAAATACTTATAAAGAAGTACCTGCTTGAAAGGGGTCCAATGTATGCGGAGTCTCAATTGCTCTCGCTAATAATTTAAGTTGTTTTATTAAATTATATATTACTAACTAATATCAAATCTCGTGTATTATTTGCTATGTATATATATGTGTAGGTATGTATATATATATATTTATGTATGTGTGTATGTATGCGTATGTATATATGTATATATTCTTATGTATCATGCAATACAACTTAAGTTCAGAATATCAAAAGAGTCAGCTCGTCGATACAACTAAACAAAAATCAGCATCCCTAGATACGGGTCTCTGACCTAGTTAGGAATGCGGATAAACATTTTCACCATAGGATGTGCTCAATCTCTCCCAACTCAACCATATTATGTAAATGGTGTTTATATGACATATTATATGAAGTTATTGTAAATTAATAAAATAAATAAATAAATAAAATAATTGCATAAGTTGTTAAAAATGCTATGCAATAGCTTTACCGCGGCAGTCCCCGAGTGCCACACGTATTTTTTTTGAATAATTCGTTTTTTTTTGCTTTATTGAATAAAAAATTCGTGCGCGGCGCTCTACCGGAAGACGTTTAAATTATTCCGAATCATTTGCTTCCGCAGCCGCAGATGATTCGGAATAATTTCAACGTCTTCCGATAGAGCGCAGTTATCTGATATCAGAAAAAATAAAATAAATAAATAATTATAATTGCATAAGTTGTTAAAAATGCTATGCAATAGCTTTACCGCGGCAGTCCCCGAGTGCCACACGTATTTTTAATATTATACAATTTTATACTGGTTTACCGTATTTTGATAACATTATACAGCCTTTTTTATAAACTTCTCTGCCAGAAATTAAGATTGAAGTTTCTTCTTTCATTTCATTAAGCATATGGAGTTTTTTTATTAAGCTATTGCATAGCTTTTATCGCGGGCTAGGCCAGCGCGGCGACCGAATGAAGAAATTTCTTAACGAAAATTTATGATTTTAAACTGATAATTACGTCTAAACGAGTACTGCTTACGATTCGAAAAAAATATATGTTAAACAAGAACATTTTGCTAATATTCTTAGCTTTGAATATTTTAGATTTTGTTTATATTACATAGTGTAATTAATTTGTGAAATTAGGTCTAACCGAACACAAAAACGACTACTACGCAAATACTATCTGGCGTATTATTATGAAACCTGCACCATTTTAAAGATAATTTAATTATCTATCTTTTTATCTACGTTTTTTTTTAATAATCCGTTTTTTTTGCTTTATCAAATAAAAAATTCGTGCGCGGCGCTCTATCGGAAGACGTTTAAATTATTCCGAATCATTTGCTACCGTAGCCGCAAATGATTAGGAATAATTTCAACGTTTTCCGATAGAGCGCAGTTATCTGATATCAGAAAAAATCAAATAAATAAATCATTTTAATTGCATAAGTTGTTAAAAATGCTATGCAATAGCTTTACCGCGGCAGTCCCCGAGTGCCACACGTATTTTTAAGCTATTGCATAGCTTTTATCGCGGGCCTAGCCAGCGCGGCGACCGAATGAAGAAATTTCTTGACGAAAATGAATGATTTTAAACTGATAATTACGTCTAAACGAGTACTGGTTACGATTCGAAAAAAACGATATAAAAATATTATACTGTTTTCTACAATGTTTCTTTACATATTTTTTAATATTATACAATTTTATACTGGTTTACCGTATTTTGATAACATTATAAAGCCTTTTTTATAAACTTCTCAGCCAGAAATTAAGATTGAAGTTTCTTCTTTCATTTCATTAAGCATATGGAGTTTTTTTATTTTTATTTCGATTTAATGGCTCATTGATAACAAACTTAGCCTAATTGTACCATAATTTAAATGTTGGTAGCATTCGAAATTTGAATTATTTCGATATGTCACCTTCATTTATGTCACGGCTTTGCCGAAGTGATCAATTTGTTTAATTTTTGATTTTTTCACTTTAATTCGTCTCAATTGGAGGCATTTTGTATTGCAAAAGGCATTAGCTTGATTTTTGAGATATATGGATGAATAGTGATCGTTAGTCGACTACAAAAGGACCTTTAAACTTACATTGCACAGTCGAAAGTCGTGCACATCCGTAAGTATATCTCATTCAAATATTAGCATTTCCCGATCCAAGCTAGGATTTCCTTCGCTGCTTTTTAAGAAGCTTTTACTAATTTTATTTTAAATAAAAACATCATCCTATAAACGAATTTCTTTACAAAACTTGTCAAATTTGAAATGTAATATTATTTGTAGAAATACTATTAGATATGTAATTTCTATACCCAGATCGGGTTTTTGAAAATAAATTATTCTTATTCTTATTCACTGTTTTGGAGAACATCACCAAATTTAACCAGATAATTATTATCTCCTCAAGAGGGAAGAAGAAGAAAAACATTATGCTGCTATTACGATATTAACCGCGCTGTATCGTAATTCCAACCATTACATCAAATTAAATACCTATTAATAATAACATCCTCGGTTATTCCATGTAAATGCATATTTTACGACAGGCCGCCTCGACCTCGACAAATGATTATGTTTTCAATATTTAAATACCTATATAAAATGCGATGTAAAAAAGTAATTTCATAAGCAATAATTTATTTAAATCAATACTTACAATGTTGAATTTACTTAGGTAAACGATCCGTAAAAAACTATTAATGCCGCATAATAACGGCTACCCAATTACAGGTTGGGGTATGCTGAAGTTCCATATTTCCACTTAAGGCCTCGTATAAAGCGAGAAAGATTAAAGTTTTTACCTCTGCCGCCACCCATTTCTGCCGATATTAGATGGGAGCTAATGGGCCCTTGCTGAGTTGGCCACGAAGACCCATTCTGTTCAGGGTTGGTCACACTCACGGGTCAACACCCATCCGTCGGCCTCCACGCATGAAGTGCGAGCCCGGGTAGGACTCTGGCCTTAGGGCTAGTTTCCCATAGGAATCAAACTTCTGGCGCTCCTGGACGGTCTGCGCACCGTGCGGCGTAAGCCAATCGACTGTGCACTCTGACTAACAACAACTTGCGGTGTCAACTACAACGGGCGAGCCCGTCACCACAGGACGTTTTAACGATTTTCTGGTTTTGTCGCCCTGCAGTGAACGTAGAAGACTTTGGACAGAACAATCCAACGTCCAGCGACGTCACAACCCGCAAAAAGCCAACGCCTTTACCGCGAGATAGCCAGTAATGTTACCTGGCGGGCCGGCCCTCGCGCCCTTGCTTCCAATTGTGACCAGATTTCTCCGGTCTCTCGATAGGTTCCGAGTTCGAGGTCGCTTGCGCGGTCCTCTCCCTTATGAAGCGGTGAAACGGTGTGCACCGAATCTATCGCGGACCAAGGCGTCATTGCCCGACTCTGAACCGGGATTGGATGGCCAATGGTCATTTCAAGAGCAGTCGCCGTAAGGTAGGCAACCACCCCCGCTCTATAGGAAACAATACAGTTCCCAGACTCCCCCGACTGTTAGTCGGAGAGTCAGGGTCGGTCACACTCACGGGTCAACACCCATCCGATGGCCTCCACGCATGGGGTGCGAACCTGGGTAGGACACTGGGTCAACCAGTCTCCTCTGGTAATCAAACCTCTGGCGCTCCTGGACGGTCTGCGCACCGAGCGGCGCAAGCCAATCGACTGTGCTCTCCGACTAACAGTCGAGGCCATCCGATCCCGGTTCAGAGTCGGGCAAAGGACGCCTTGGTCCGCGATAGATTAGGCGCACACCGTTTCACCGCTTCGTAAGGGAGAGGACCGCGCAAGCGACCTCGAACTCGGAACCAATCGAGAGACCGGAGAAATCTGGTCACAATTGGAAGCAAGGGCGCGAGGGTCGGCCCGCCAGGTAACATTACTGGCTATCTCGCGGTAAAGGCGTTGGCTTCTTGCGGGTTGTGACGTAGCTGGGCGTTGGATTGTTCTGTCCAAAGTCTTCTACGTTCACTGCAGGGCGACAGAACGAGAAAGTCGTTAAAACGTCCTGTGGTGACGGGCTCGCCCGTTGTAGTTGACACCGCAAGTTGTTAGTCGGAGAGCACAATCGATTGGCTTGCGCCGCTCGGTGCGCAGACCGTCCAGGAGCGCCAGAGGTTTGATTCCCAGGGGAGACTGGTTGACCCAGTGTCCTACCCAGGTTCGAACCCCATGCGTGGAGGCCATCGGATGGGTGTTGACCCGTGAGTGTGACCGACCCTGAACACATGGGTCTTCGTGGCCACCTCATCATGGGGCCGTTTAGCTCCCTCTGACTAACAGTCGGGGGAGTCTGGAAGCAGTACTGTTTCCTATAGAGCGAGGTTGGTTGCGGACCTTACGGCGACTGCTCTTGAAACGACTATCGGCTACCCGATCCTGGGTAAACAGCTGGGTAAAGGATGCCATGGTCCGCAATAGATTCGGTATACACCGTTTCACCGCTTCGCAAGGGTGAGGACCGCGCAAACGACTTCAAACTCGTAACCAATCGAGAGACCGGAGTAATCTGGTCGCAATTGGAAGCCAAGGGCGGGAGTGTAAGCCACTAAATAGTTGAACAACGGCGGGATCATAACCGTTAATAAATTATACTAAAATAAATAAAATAAATTAATAGATTCTACTATGTAATACTACTAATATACTAATAGATTAATAGATTCTACTTTACAAAATGAGACGTAATCAGATATATGTCTGTAAAACACCGACTGACCTGTGATGATGATCCTCGCCTATCTGGAAGTCCCAGCACTGCTACGGACCCTCGAGGTGCCTGCTGGTGGATTTCTCATGCAAGTATCTTCGAAAATGTCTCACACACGACCCACTCGACGCGGATTAGTTTTTTCGCGGAGTTTTATTCTGCTTTTGCGGAGCGGTTTAAGAAGGCGATAAATAAAAGCGGTACAGAGTCGCGAGAGTATGCAAAAACCTCTGAAAAATATATATGCTGTCGTTCTGACAGCGCGGCGGATAATTATAAAAACTAGCGGGGGGTAGGCATTTTCGAGCAAACGCAGTACTGGAAGTATTCAAGTCGTTCTTCTTCTTCTTCGGAATCAACATCTGTCGGTGAAGGCGAACATCCACATACACTAATCAAATACTGATGCAAAAGATACTTTGCGCGCAACCACCAAGTCTTCTGCGTTCACTTCACGGGAGAGAGAACGACTAATCGTTAAAACTTCCTGAGGTGACGGGTTCGCTCGTTGTAGTTGACAACTCTATATGCCGATATTCGATTTTGAAGCGCTGTTTGTGCTGCCGTCGAATAATTTGTACGTTTATACTCTTTATTGTAAAATTTCACAATGGGCGGGTTTATTGTCATAATGACAATCACTTCCAACCAACCCTACTGTGAAGTTTATATGTATGTGTGCGTGTAACATGTGTGTAAGTCTTGTTATTGCATTCAATTGACAGAATTGAAATGCAATTCCGTTAATTATATTCCATCGGAAATTCGTAACCCAGCCGGGAATCGAACCCGGGACCTTACAAAGTAAGATCAGGCGACCTAACCACTATGCGACCGTTCACTGTGTACGTTAATTACTTCGTTAGTGGTGGTGTATCTGGATTTCAAAAAGGATGTGAAACTTGGACTTTTTGATTCTAAATTGTACCACGCCTGCTCTGCCGATAGTCAGGGGTCAAACCTCGAGCCTTCAATGCTGCTGTTCAATCTCTTTTGATGAAACAACGAATTGATGAAATGGCTGAAAACATTGAAGAGTCATTGTGCAATCATCTGAAGACTAGTCAATTCTCAATTCAGTTGGATGAGTCCACTTTACCAACTAATGAAGAATTGTTGCTGTCATACGTGAGGTTTATTAATTAAAGATGACAAAATATGTCAAGAACTATTATTTGCTAGAAATTAAGAGACAGATACAAAAGGAGAAACCATATTAAATACACTAGAAAAGTTTTGTGATGACAAAGAAATTCCCTTGAAGGATATTATATCAGCTGCTACGGATGGCGCTCCGGCTATGACAGGGTGTCATAAAGGCTTCATAGCGTACTTAAAAAACAAAATTCCAGATGTGCTCGCTGTACATTGTACGCTGCCAAATGTTGTCGATGAATTTGACATTTAGGGAATTCAAAAATAAATTAAAGAAATGGTTATCGAATCATGACACACTAACCCATACATCAAATGTTAGAAATAATAGTTTAATAAAACTTAGGTGCACAAATTATTAACATATTTTTAAACATGTATGATGAGTATATTTTAACATTGAACTAATTACCAAAAATTATTTGTCATTGACAATGAATTGTACTTTTTTGACTAGAAATTTTTATATTAAATCCTATATTACTTAACATAATATCCTACCACTATTATAAACGCGAAAGTTTGTAAGAATGTACGTATGGATATTTGTTACTCTTTCACGCAAAAACTACTGAATGGTTTTTGATGAAACTTTACAATAATATAGCTTACATGACAGAATAACACATAGGCTATAATTTATAAAGATGTATAGCTTTCTATCATCATTATCACAATTTTCCATCACCACGCGAGTGAAACCGCAGGGCGCAGCTAGTATTAAATATTAATGACTGTTTCTTTCTTTTCTGACATATAACTTTATTTATATTATTTAATCGAATTTTATATAATATTTATTGCCGATTATATAATGGAATTGCATTTTATTTATTATATTTTCTTTTAATATTTTTTTATGATTATTATTTTTTATTTATTTTTTATTTTGACGACCACATTTTAGGGCAATTTACTGTTATTAGCTTTTTACTAAAACTGCTACATTTGTAAGCAATCAAGAAAACATGATTGTAATATTAGAGTCCTGTCCACCCTAGAACGGGCTAGTCCCAGTTGGGTGACAGAAGAAGTTAAGGTTTTGCCATTCGGTTCCTGTTATTTTTGTAAGCTAATCAATGTTTTATAGTAATTAATTTTTAATAAATAAATAAATGTACGTGTTGGTGTTTCGTTTAAATCGATGATTTCGTTTGCCGCATTATTTCCTAGCTCCTCTTTCAGCGCTTTGCATCAGGCGCTAATTCCTGTGATGTTGGTCATTGGCTTAGCTTCACTGCAAGATATTCTTATTACGATTCGTTTAAGGTTATTCCTCAGTGGCTCGTGCCAACAAGGGTTTGACAGTATCCTCCAAACCCCCAATACAGTTTGTGCGGGATGGCTCTAAAGGCAAAAAACATTTAACTACAAAACCTTTCTCAATAATCGAGAAAGCTACAGATTGGATTCTGGAGGTTGATTCGGTCTCTAAGCAGTATAAATTCCCTGAAAGTCTCGGATGCACAGCCCTCCGTCCAGATATAACTCTTTACTCTCTATCTCGGAAGGTGGCTCTTATTGTAGAATTAACTGTTCCATGGGAATCAAATATCCCAAAAGACCACGAGTACAAATTAAATAAATACCATGATCTCGCAAATGCCGTCACCCGGAACGGCTTCACTGTTCACCTTCACGCGGTGGAAGTTGGCGCTCGTGGCCTGCCAGCTAAATCTCTATTTCACCTCTTTAAAGATCTTGGCCTTTCCAGAAAAATAATCAACTCTTTCTTAGAAAAATTATCTAAAACTGCGATTTGCGCATCTCAAATTCTATGGCTTCGAAGGGGGAGTGAATGGGTGGCAAGGTGAACGCTCACATGTGGCAAGACAGCTGTCCTAAACCTACCACAGCCGGTTCGTAAGTCCGGAATCCACTGCTCACCCCCCAGAAGTGTAAAAAATTGTATTATGATGGGCCCGACTCCGGTCGGTGAATTCCATGGCAGCTCCGTTTGTATTGATTTATATAATTAACATTACCACTGCAATTTAGTTTGATATTGCAGCGGTTTTTCTATTATATCCAGTTCAACTCAATAATATTACATTGAATAAAATTCATGTTTAAGTATTTATATATATTCAAAGCATTAAATCATCTCACCGAACAGTTAAATTAGGCAAAGAAGCGAATATTACCATTAACCAGGCCTGAACGACTTGGAATTAGGCACCGTCCTGAAGTAGTGCTCGATTATGATGAACCTCTCGCCAGTGCCAGTGTAAAACCCTTCTATGTTGAGCCTCAGCTGTATGGCCATCATCTTCGGTGGTCTCGGCGGGGATCCTTCTGGGATTGCAAAGTTTCTCACCTCGAACAGATACTGAAATGTTAAAACCTTTTATATAATAGGTCGGCTAAATAATTACTTTCTCGTGGCGGGCGACTTCAATGTTCGCTCGATCGCTTGGCAATGTGATGGAAACAGATAAGATCTGAGAATGAGAGAGCTGAGGCCATTGGGCAAATTTATTTATTTATTGGTCCACAAAAAAAAATACACCGTTAGCACTTAACAAAGATTGTGTTGCTCCTAACTAGGCAGAGCCTGTTCTAAGGAGAACACCAATACAAATGATTAAAAAATACATACTAAAAATAAAAAAAATGAATCAAATCAAGTTAAATTCCAAACTAAAAATAAAAAATTTGAATCAAATCAAGTTAAAATGAAATTCTCACTACACCAAAATAATATTAGAACTATAGACAAGTAATACTAAATAATAATAATAAAAATATATAATAGCAATAATAAATAATCATTTATAATAATAACTAATAATATATAAGAATTAATAAAAATACGTATATAATCATCACAGCCTTTAACTTGCACATATTCAATGCTTCAAGACCACCCTAAAATTTCTGCCGTCCAAGTGGAACTCGCAACGTAGGTTTGACGTTGCGTAATCTTGGCGTTGCCCGAGAGTTCGGGAAGTGGATTGTCTTTTACGAAGCGTCCTCTTTAAGGCGAAGTTAGATGGTTCAATGAAATTGAAGCAATACGATTGAAAGGGCAATATTGCCTTTAAGGCCATATTACACGGTTCAATTCTGTTTTTCAATGTTCAATGAGCAATGAAATTGCACCTTGTAAATTTGAAATTGAATCATTCAATAGGACCTCCACAATGTCTATCCTTCCAACGAGGGAATTTTTCAACAGGATCTTGCCCTATGTCATTGATTTTATAGTGTAATTGTCATTGATTTTATAGTGTATAGTGTAATTACACTATAAAATCAATGCCTATGTTATTCTTGAAAAAAAGTGAAACAACTTTACTAAAGACACAGAAACACAGAACTAAACTACTCTACTTGAATAGCTCGGAAACTCCCTCAATGTCAACCCGATCGAAAACCTCTAGGTCATTTGCAAAAAACGGCTCTCTAAACTGGATTGTACAGACAACGAAACCCCATACTGAAAATTCCGCGTCACAATACTGACTTTTATTCCTTCTCTTTCTGTGTCCATGGTGTAAGACTCTGGAACGATCTCCCGGCAAATATACGAAACTCGCCTTCTTTACCATCATTTAAGACCCACCTCAAAGAATACTACCTTTCTAAGAAGTAACCGTTCCTCTCTTTCTCTCCTCTTCCTCTCCCAATTTTCTCTCCTCGGGCATTCTTAGTTTTAAATACCTTTACTGGTCTGTATTTTAGGCAGATGAACGTAATAATCTTTATTACCACAATGCGCGCATGTACCACTGTGATTAGAAACCCTTCGGCTACGTAACGACCAAATTTGTTTGCACATCAGAACACTGTTGACTATGTAACGACCAATATTGGCGGCTTGCTCCCGAAGCGCACAGTAATATTATTTTCTAATTCGAACGCATCCTAAAATCCATACCGTACAATAATATCTTATTATTACCATAGATACATAGACGGCCGCTAGAATATTTTCGCTTGTCATTTGGCGGATATTTCTGGTAAAATTCTATTGTCAAACCTCATCAAATTTTTTTTCGAGAAATCATAAAAAAAAATCTTGGTTTTTATGAGCTAATATCTAAATACTTTTGTATTTAAATAAGCAAAACGAAATATTAACTTTGATAGAGATTTTAATAAAGATCACTATAGTATTTACAATTTCTAAATAGGGTTCCGTATTTATCCGTAATACAAGTACAAGTTAGAAATGCCGAGTTTTTTTTTCACTTTTTCGACTTTCTCATATTTATTAATAATTATCTAATTACTTTACAAAATGACATTTCAATATCCTATATACGAAATTTCAATGCGATCATTGCACAGTTATTCTTTCTATGATTGCTACAGTAGTTCCATAGGTATAGTACTTTTTGTCGAGCGCGGCGATATTGCAAGGAATTCCAATAAATTGCCGCGGTCTGCCATGAAATTATGCCGCTACTCTGTTGTAGGACATTGCCATGTGGCAATAAGCTCGCCTTTTCGTAATATCAATAAGTGCAAATAAAGGGTACCTATATTATTGTTTTTATTATTATTAAAACCAAGATGATTGCAGTAATTCAAGTCTGCTTTCCCGATGTTGAACTGAAAAAAGCTGTCAAAATCTGGTAAATTATATGCCTACAATAATGAAAGGTATTATCAACGCTAAAGGAGGACACATTCAATATTTAAACTAACAATCTATAACCACCAATACTGTTTTTGTACGTTTATCCCCATTAAGGCAATTTTCGAAGAAAAATACTTTTGGTTATAATTAATTCGCACGGTAATCTAGGTATTCTTTAACTCAAGTCTTTTCCTTGAGTATAATACGTCTATAATATAATACGTAACGGCATGACAGGGCAGCTCTTTGCCACGTTGGCGAATAATGAAAGGACCGGATAGAAAATATTGTCATCTATGAAACTGCATAGGATCTTAGTCATCGTGATTACGCCTCTCTTGATACGCCTCTCCTTATACGCGGTATAATACGTCCATAATATAATACGTACCGGCATGACAGGGCAGCTCTTTGCCACGTTGGCGAATAATGAAAGGACCGGATAGAAAATATTGTCATCTATGAAACTGCATAGGATCTTAGTCATCGTGATTACGCCTCTCTTGATACGCCTCTCCTTATACGCGGTATAATACGTCCATAATATAATACGTACCGGCATGACAGGGCAGCTCTTTGCCACGTTGGCGAATAATGAAAGGACCGGATAGAAAATATTGTCATCTATGAAACTGCATAGGATCTTAGTCATCGTGATTACGCCTCTCTTGATACGCCTCTCCTTATACGCGGTATAATACGTCCATAATATAATACGTACCGGCATGACAGGGCAGCTCTTTGCCACGTTGGCGAATAATGAAAGGACCGGATAGAAAATATTGTCATCTATGAAACTGCATAGGATCTTAGTCATCGTGATAACGCCTCTTTTGATACGCCTCTCCTTATACGCGGTATAATACGTCCATAATATAATACGTACTGGCATGACAGGGCAGCTCTTTGCCACGTTGGCGAATAATGAAAGGACCGGATAGAAAATATTGTCATCTATGAAACTGCATAGGGTCTTAGTCATCGTGATAACGCCTCTCCTAATACGCGGTATACCTAATACGTCCATAATATAATACGTACTGGCATGACAGGGCAGCTCTTTGCCACGTTGGCGAATAATGAAAGGACCGGATAGAAAATATTGTCATCTATGAAACTGCATAGGATCTTAGTCATCGTGATTACGCCTCTCTTGATACGCCTCTCCTTATACGCGGTATAATACGTCCATAATATAATACGTACTGGCATGACAGGGCAGCTCTTTGCCACGTTGGCGAATAATGAAAGGACCGGATAGAAAATATTGTCATCTATGAAACTGCATAGGATCTTAGTCATCGTGATTACGCCTCTCTTGATACGCCTCTCCTTATACGCGGTATAATACGTCCATAATATAATACGTACTGGCATGACAGGGCAGCTCTTTGCCACGTTGGCGAATAATGAAAGGACCGGATAGAAAATATTGTCATCTATGAAACTGCATAGGATCTTAGTCATCGTGATTACGCCTCTCTTGATACGCCTCTCCTTATACGCGGTATAATACGTCCATAATATAATACGTACCGGCATGACAGGGCAGCTCTTTGCCACGTTGGCGAATAATGAAAGGACCGGATAGAAAATATTGTCATCTATGAAACTGCATAGGATCTTAGTCATCGTGATAACGCCTCTTTTGATACGCCTCTCCTTATACGCGGTATAATACGTCCATAATATAATACGTACCGGCATGACAGGGCAGCTCTTTGCCACGTTGGCGAATAATGAAAGGACCGGATAGAAAATATTGTCATCTATGAAACTGCATAGGATCTTAGTCATCGTGATAACGCCTCTTTTGATACGCCTCTCCTTATACGCGGTATAATACGTCCATAATATAATACGTACTGGCATGACAGGGCAGCTCTTTGCCACGTTGGCGAATAATGAAAGGACCGGATAGAAAATATTGTCATCTATGAAACTGCATAGGATCTTAGTCATCGTGATAACGCCTCTTTTGATACGCCTCTCCTTATACGCGGTATAATACGTCCATAATATAATACGTACTGGCATGACAGGGCAGCTCTTTGCCACGTTGGCGAATAATGAAAGGACCGGATAGAAAATATTGTCATCTATGAAACTGCATAGGATCTTAGTCATCGTGATAACGCTTCTCCTCATGCGCCTCTCCTAATCCGCGGTATAATACCCCCATAATATAATACGTACCGGCATGACGGGGCAGCTCTTTGCCACGTTGGCGAATAATGAAAGGACCTGATAGAAAATATTGTCATCTATGAAACTGCATAGGATCTTAGTTATCGTGATAACGCCTCTCTTGATACGCCTCTTCTAATACGCGATATAATACGTAACGGCATGACAGGGCAGCTCTTTGCCAAGTGGGCGAATAATGAAAGGACCGGATAGAAAATATTGTCATCTATGAAACTGCATAGGATCTTAGTCATCGTGATAACGCTTCTCCCGATACGCCTTTCCTAATACGCGGTATAATAAGTCCATAATATAATACGTACCGGCATGACAGGGCAGCTCTTTGCCAAGTGGGCGAATAATGAAAGGACCTGATAGAAAATATTGTCATCTATGAGACTGCATAGGATCTTAGTCATCGTGATAACGCTTCTCCCGATACGCCTTTCCTATAATACGCGGTATAATAAGTCCATAATATAATACGTACCGGCATGACAGGGCAGCTCTTTGCCACGTTGGCGAATAATGAAAGGACCGGATAGAAAACACTGTCATCTATGAAACTGCATAGGGTTTTAGTCATCGTGATAACGCCTCTCCTGTAGTCGCTGTTTCTTTTCTCGTACACCGTGACCTCTCCCTAAATAACAAAGCTCATTAACAAATTCTTTTTAAAACCAATAACTATGACTAATACGCACGGAGATTTCGCGCGACGCCGGAGCTAGGAGGACAGCAGTGAGGTTGGTCGTGTATGGAGCCCTCCTGTAGGGACGACCCGTCACTATGCTCACATTCTTAACGTAAACATTCGGAGATAAGAATTTGATGTACGATCTCTCCTGAATTATGTCGTACTCCGACAGCTGCACACGGGGAAACAAAAATGGTTGAGTCAAACTATCGATTTTCAACAGTGCTTTAAATGTCTACCAAATGAACATCTAACAATGTACAAGATAGGCAGATAGTCAACTTACGTAAGTGTAACTGTGAATAACCACAAATTTAGAAAACAAACCGGTACATATGACCAAGTATATTTCTTGCCATTTTTGCAACATATTTTACGTACTTGGCCTAAAATAATTTACTACAAACAATACCCGGGTAATGTAACTTATATACATCGATTTATTCACTGATCGGTTTATAAAACGACCAATTTCACATTTTTTCATTCTACAACTACTTTTAATGTTTATTAATTGTATTCAATTATTTTATTATTATTATTTTAGAATGACTTTTTGATACATGCATATATTGATAGATGATTGCTTGTTGCTTAATTGCTGATTGTTGTTCGGTGATAAAGGGGTGGTAACTGAAGGGAACCGTTAACTGCAAAAATGAAACGATTACCTTTTAAACATTGTACAGGAGTCACAACAAATATAGAACTTTAAAATAGGCAACTTGATTAGTTACGGAATAATGATAATACGGCAATACAACTCTATTGATAGTCCATATCTCTTAAAAACTTGTACTGTTTCCTACCACTGTCAGTGGTTCGCAATTCTCGTACGTTGGAGGTCTCTCGCGCCAATACTAACTACTGAAAAAACTCTATCACTTACAGGTTGATGTCTACATACGATTCCCGTTTCTCCACCATGACCATTTTTAGCGTTAACCAACCGATGTTCGTCAAGTAACTACTCAAATCAATTGAACCTGGACAGCCTGCTCTGCCGTTGTAAATGAAAACACCGTAACTTGAAAAAAGACGTTTTGAGAAAAACGCGGTCAAAGTTCAGTTGTTAAATATTTGTTTTCATGAACAAAGTAATCAATATAGATTATTTATTTTAATCTCTAATGTCAAACAATAGTTAGAACATCAATTCTGCATACAAATATATATTGAAGTATAATTGTTTAATTAATTAAATTAGATATTGTGTTTTAAATTATGAAAATAATTTGATAAATTTTATATTTTCAAGCTATAACACCGTAGCTGAGTGGTTACTGTATTATAGGTAAATTTTACCCATTACTGTGTTCTAACCATGTAAAAAATATATTTTTTTTAAATAAATAAAAAACTGCAGGCACCTTAAACACAGTAATTGAGATACTGTGATTAATTCGTGTATTAATAAATTAACTTTTAACAAAATTTTACCTAAAACCACAGTATCTGAAGAAGCCGTGTTGTAACCAAACAAAAATATTTCTTAAATGCTTATAAGTATTAAAAAAGATCACAGTAAATACAGGTTACTGTATTTTAACTTAAAAGAATATACATACTGTTTTTATTAAAAATAATCAGATTTTTTAAAACATGCTATGTTTTTATCTAAGGTATCTCGGTAACTATCCATCGACAGACAAACCGAAAATTTGCCTTTTAGTACTACAACTCGTGATTTTAAAGAACCAAAGTTGTATAAACACAGTAAATGAAGTTACTGTGTTTTCATTTACGACGGTAGAATTGTAAGTAACAAAAATAATGAAATATAAATTTTACCTTTCGTTAGTCGCAATGGATCTATTAGATACAAGATTTTTGTATTTAACTGCGATTTCGGCGCTTGCGCGCCCTCTACTTTCCTGGCTTGTTGCTACATCGGTGCCAGTATGACGCCAACCGCGAGGAATGCTTATTGTGCACGCGAAGCTCTAGTAGATCTCACAGATCCAGTGAGACTAACGGCGTCACGTTTAGGTAAATACTGCTATTTTCAACTTTGTATTATCTTTTTTCTTTTATTTGCTTAGTAGAAGTATATAGATAAGTATAACAATGATAATAAATGTTATATATCAGTATATTTATATTATTTTATACTTAAACTATGACATGGATCTGTCAGATCTATTGCGACAAACGGCATTTTTTTTACTGTATATCGTTATATACTGTATATGTTTATTACTGGAGACAATCATAAACCATAAATAAAAAGGATAGAAAACGAATTTACCGCGTGAAATTTGTAGCACCCGACGTTTCGGTGACGTTGCAGCCGCCGTTGTCCAGGGTAAACTGAAGAGATGTCAATGACGCGATTGACAGTTCTTCAGTCTACCCTGGACAACGGCGGCGGCAACGTCACCGAAACGTCGGGTGCTACGAATTTCACGCGGTAAATTCGTTTCCTATCCTATTTATTTGAAAATTTGTCCAAATTTGGAAAAAAGCTGTGTAAAAGTACTATAAATATCTGTATCTAATTTTTTACTAAACTACGTTTCTATATTATTTATCTATATATCCATAAGCAATCGTCTATTAGCTATCATATCTATATTATTTATCCATAAATCATCGTTCAACTCCTTCTTCCCAATCACTTCCAATTCACCACCTATCTCAGCAATTTTCTATTTAAACTTAATATTTAAATTGATTTTGTATTTTTTTGTTGTGTTTAATAGTTAATGATTAAGACGTATTTTACCTGCCCAATAAACACTTAAGCATTGTCAAACCATTGTTAAAATTATATAATATTAACCTAATATAATTAGCAAGTAATGACAATGTATTTTTTAGTATCAATAAAGGAATTAAGTTAAATTAAACGAAAAAATAATTATGTTGTAATCTATCTATATATATATATATATATATATATATATATATATATATATATATATATATATATATATATATATATATATATATATATATATATATATATATATATATATATATATATATATATATATATATATATATATATATATATATATATATGATTGGTTTTTTGTAAAATCTTTTTTAAAGAATTCGTTTAAAGGATGACACTTTGATGAAAAAATAAAAATAATAAAAGCCACTTACATAGCTGGAAGGTTTTCCCGGACTGGACTGGGAAATGCTTATTGTTTAAACGAGATGTATTCTTGGATGAGTACCACTTTCGACGGTACACTGTAGGTTTAATGGGATCCCTTTATCGCTAGCGAACGATCACCCTTCATCCACATCTCAAAAACAAAGCGTATCCTTTTGCAAACCAAAATAAAATGTCTTTATTAAAGACAAATTTAAGCAAAAAACAATGAAAAAAATCACAATCAATCGTCTCTTAAATGCGGAATGACATTTCGAAAATTCTTTTTGAAATTCGAATATATCCACTCTTTAAAAGGACGATATACGATTGCTGCGCTCGCTATCAGCCAGCTATTAAATGAAAATAAAAATAAAATACTTCATTTGCTCGTTCCCATGAAATAAGATATAAATCGTAATTTCTGGTCGAGAAGTTTATACTTAAGGCTATATGATATTTACAAGAGTTCAAAACATAAGATAAAATTGTATAATATTGTTAATATTTGATTGGTTTTTTGTAAAATCTTTTTTTAAAGAATTCGTTTAAAGGATGACACTTTGATGAAAAAATAAAAATAATAAAAGCCACTTACATAGCTGGAAGGTTTTCCCGGATTGGACTGGGAAATGCTTATTGTTTAAACGAGATGTATTCTTGGATGAGTACCACTTTCGACGGTACACTGTAGGTTTAATGGGATCCCTTTATCGCTAGCGAACGATCGCCCTTCATCCACATCTCAAAAACAAAGCGTATCATTTTGCAAACCAAAATAAAATGTCTTTATTTAAGACAAATTTAAGCAAAAACAATGAAAAAAATCACAATCAATCGTCTCTTAAATGCGGAATGACATTTCGAAAATTCGATATGAAATTCGAATATATCCACTCTTTAAAAGGACGATATACGATTGCTGGGCTCGCTATCAGCCAGCTATTAAATGAAAATAAGAA